>CAHIKZ030002688.1:442500-460961 GCA_903632075.3 Acanthosepion pharaonis | reverse complement strand
AGGTCAGATTATTTATAGTGATCCGATATAGAAGACCCGTATGTATTCGAATAGTATCGCAAACGAAAAATTTTATTAAGTATTTTGCATGCATGTGCTGTTTAATTTTAACATCTAAACGCTTTATGTGTCGTTCTACCTATGTAGTCGTGTATCCACAACTACATTTGAAATAATAAATAACAGAATTAATATGGTGGGGGGGTAGAAACATTGAAAAACAACACAGACGTTCGCTGCATAATAACACTCCACGAACGAAATGAAAAAGCTTGTTTAAGGATCACTAATCCCTACTGAACCACGGTAAACGAATATAGACCGGATATTTTACCCACCATAGCAAGTTTAATTTTTGTAAACCTGGCAGTCTTATCCTGAATAACTGATTGAACAATATCCAATGGATAACCATTTTTCACAAGGATACTAGTTAAACAACTAATTTCCTCTTTCAAAATTTGAACAAATCATTAACGCCCTACGGTTCAAAAGTCTAATCAAATTAATCTTTTCTTATTTAGGACAAAAAAGCCCGATAGTCCCGTGGTAGTATAGAGAAGCATAATAAACGACTGTGAACAGAACATCTAAGAAGGGCGTGAACTACTGACCTCTTTATCTACCTATAAATTTAAGGGCAGGATGAACATCGTTGAGTAGAGGGTAAAAATTGATCAACTTCCAATTCATGGTTAAACAAACAAAAAGGAATAAAACTAAACAATTTAAAGAACCTGAAATAATTTTTTGACTTATTTTTTTGTATCAAATATTTGCAATTAAGCTTTGTCTTTAATGCCATTATATATATATAAAATATATATGCAAAATTCAGACTATATTTTTTCCCATGTAAAAAAATTACAATATGTTAGTGACTTTTTCATTTTAAAAGAAGGAATAATTGCTTTTACACAAACACAGAATGATTAACATATCAAATATTTATAAATTAAAATTACCGTAAATAGAAGGAATAAAATCAATTTAATACGTCAAAATTTCCAGGAGAACGTCATTTTTCAAAATTGTATCTGTGAAAAAGAAAATATTGAAATAATATGAATAGGGATTGGAAAATTATTTTATTTTTTACAGAAATCGTTTTTTTTTTTGACAGCTGTTATTTTTTTTTTACAGAATTTTAAATTAAGGTTAAATAATTTGTTATATTTAAATTAGAATTTTTGAAATAAATCTTATTTATATCTAAAACATTTTATAGATTACTGTTTAAAGTTTGAAATAACAAATAGAAAAAATTCTTAAATGTTTAAAAAAAGTCCTGAAAAAAACCAATTGTGTATTTTAATTTTAAAACATCAAAATATATATATTTTATGAAATAATTTATCAATAAAAAAAAGAATAATTTTATTTAATTAATTCTGAGGTTTACGATTTATATGTTTTAATATTTCTTATTTTTTAAAGGAAAAAAAATTTATTCATAGAAATTGTTTATAAAATATTTAATATATATATATATAAAATATAAGTTTAAAACGATACTATAATCTTAAATAAGTTTTTCCCAATTAATTTGGATAATAGGAAGATCTTACGGTTTAAAAAAAAAAAAATAAATTTTTTTTATATAAAAAATAACAAACCAAAATTGTAAAAAAATATCTTTATCAGGTGCCCAAGAATTTTAAGCTTACTAAGATGGAATACATTATGGTATTATTTAATTGGCCATAATTATATATATTCAAAATTTATATAAAGATTCAAATAGAAACTATTAACTGTCAAATTTAGAAAATTGTTTTTTCAATTTAAAACATAACGCATTTTTTCAAATAAAATCTATAATTTTTTTTTTTTTATTTGAAGTAAATTATTTTTTTTTGTAAACATGAAGGAGTTCATTAACCTGTAGGTGATGATATGTAAAACATTTTTTATATGTGTTTTATTTTTTTATAATGTCACGCTTTTCTTAAAATATTTTTTATTTAAAGTTTTTTTATTTTCATGTTGAAAATGATTTTTAATAAATTTACAAAAATTTGAAATAAAGTTTAAAAATTTGAAAAGTGAAAGACAAAACCGAAGCCATCATCTTGTAGCAATTTATTTTGGTTTTTCCTATTCTGTCAATTAAATGAACAAAATTATTATTTGGCATGAATATAACTATTTTATATTTATTATTTTAATTACACTATAATTAAAATAATATTTTCTCATTTATGGTTATATCTTTATATTTTTGTATAAAATATTTTGAAAATTTTTTGAAATATATTTTGTGTAATTGTTCTATTTTTTCCATTTGTAAAAATTTTATTTATTTTTTATTTATGTATATAGTTAAATCTTAATTAGATATCAAAATTTTTTCCAATTTTATGATTTATCTATGGTCATATATGGTTCATATTTCTTTCTAAATTCAAATATATTAATAAAATATTTTTAAAATTCATATGTGTATGCTCGACCTTTTTTATATTTCGTTTTTATAAAATGTCATATCTAAAATGAAATTTGCAAGGTTTTTAAAAATAGTCATTAGACAATGTAACTTATAAAGGTTGGCAATTTATTTCAAACAATCGTTTAGGCATTGATAACGTGAAAAATCCCTCAATTTTTAAGGACATTTTCATTTGATATGGTATAAATGTCGATGTTTTGTTTATAAAAAGAAAAATGATTTGTCCTTTTATTTATTGTTGTTTAAATCTATATTCAAATTTAATGAAATTATATATCAGAATATCCTCAAGGCTAATGGTTAATTAATATTTTTTGTTTTCAAAATTAAATATATCAAAATATAGTCTTTAATTATAATTGTATATATATTTAAAATTTATGAATGCATGTCAGTTATTGTACCTTTTTTCATGGCATTAGACATTTATTTTAACAATTTTGCATTAATAAACAAATCAACATTTTCAATATATTTGCATTAAATATATATGAATCTTTTAAAATATAGTATTCTTTTTATCTTTTTTTAAATTCTTTTATAATTATGTAAAATTTGATATTGATATTTTTAAAATCTTATTTTAATATAAAAAAATAGTTTTCTCGTATTTTCTGATTTCCATAACAGATAATTTAAGAAATTTGAAGATTTTAATAAAAATGAAAAAAATAAATGCAAATTAAAATAGAAATTTTGATAGAAAGAAAACACATTTATTTAAATCAAAACTCTTCAAATTTAAAAAAGTTTCACAAATTTTATTTTTTGTTTAATTTTATAAAATAAAATGGATGTTAAATATTAATAAATAATTATTCTTATAATTAAATTTCTCAATGAAAACATTTTAAAATTCTTTTAGTTTTTATTTCTTTCAAATAATTATATATTTATTAAAATTAAAAAAATAGAAATTTTTTTTTCAAGGACATTTCATTCCCCTTTTAATTAGAAAAAAATTTTCACCCATTCAATAATATATTTATGATTTAGAACATTTATAGATTTTTGACATCTTAAATAGATAGATATGTTTATCTAGTTTTCGTACCTGAAAAGTTCGAATATTATATATATATATAAATGATATTTATGATATATATATCTATTCACCATATATATAAATTGGAAACTTAATTTAAAGACCCCATTTGTTCATAAAATATCTCTAAAAATATTTTAAATCTATTTTTATATATGTTATATAGTTTAAGAATTTTAAATTAAAAAATAAAGTTTTACAAGATAATGTTGCTTTTTTTCAAAATTCAAGCATTGATTGATAAATGAATGCGCTTGCCATATAAAAAAATCTTTTTTGAAGATAACTTTTATTTCTTAAACCCTATAAATAAATTTGAATCATCTTGTCATTTAGCATAAATTTTTTTAAAAATATTTTTATTGAATAAACATATTCTGTGATTGTATAATGATTTTCATAGTCTTTCTCTTTTCTTCGTCAATGGCATCCTAAAATTTCAACATTTTTTAATTCAATTTAAACCACTGATCATTTGAAAGATAAAATTTCTTTTTAACATGAAGACACCAAAAAGTTTTTGAAAAGATATTGAATGTGATATATTGATTATTAGTTTTGATTGTCATTCAATTTCTAATAATAGTATTTTTAATCTTTAAATTAGATAATTAATCATGGATTTATTTATATATATATATAAATATATATATTCATAGATTAGCTTAATTTGGTAACGTCAAATTTTGAATTTTGATATTCCATTATTTTTATTCAGAAAAAAAATCTAAATAAAATTTAAATTTTCATGTCATTGTTTTCTTGTTATAAATAAATAAAGATTATATTATAACAAAAGGATAAAAATGGCTTGTTTTAATTTATCTTTAATAGACAGTCTGAATATTCAATAATTATTAAAAAATATTGGTTAAATAACTTTGAAAAATTTAATTGAATATTTAAAATTTTTTCTTTTTGAAATGAATTTTTTTTATTTTAATTTTTGAAATATAACTTTTAAAAAATTCATTACTATAACAATTTAAAGTTTTTATTGGTAATTTTTTTGAAAACAATTGTTAAATTTCATTTTTTTAAATTCTGAAAAATTTTACTGGATAAATTTGATTTAAAAAAATGGATTAAGAAAATTTAATTTTCAAAAAACTCAAATTGATCAAAAATTATATTTTTTAATATATGATAACAATCATGAAAATAATTCCGTATATTTTTTTTTTTCTAGATTTTTTTTATATATATATATTAAATATATTATATTTATATTCGTTTATTTTTCGTATTCCTATCTACGAAAAAATACTAAATATAAAAAATTTTTTATTCAGTTATAAATCCTTCTGTATAATGTTCTTTGGCATGCAAATATAATTTATAAAAAAACAAGGTTTTTAAAAAAACCCAATGATTTCAAAAAATTTTCGTAAACATTAAAAGGAAAATGTATTTCCTGAAAATTATTTTTCCCCTTCTTTAAAATTTTTCTTCATTTTTTTTTTAATTCTATTAATTTTCAAAAAGTTTATATAGTTTATATTTTTTATTAGCTATAATATAAATCATATTGAAAAGTTATTTTGTTTGAGAAAATATTGTAAAGACACTTAAAATAAAAAAATGAATTTTCATTTTAAGATAAGTTATATAAATATATTCTATAAACATTATAAAAATTTATATATATTTTAAATAACATTTCATTGAATACGACAGACAAAAGGTGCTTTTATTTAGTTCTTTATACAATTTCTCATGCGATCTAATAATATTTTTTTCTTTTCAGATGATAAATTATATAAAACCTGTCGGAATGTTCTTTTTATCCGAGCGCTTTCGGCTATACATTTAGCCATTTTCAAAGGTTAAATATTTTAACGGTTAAATAAGAAATAGTTTGTTGTCTGTATGTTTTTATAAAATGTTTTTTTTTTTCAAAACACAGGTCAAGATATTGTGTCCATGTTCAAAGTTAATATTATTAAGTGTTGTTTTTTTTTTTTATTAATAAGGCTTCCATTATTTTTAGCCTTTTTTTTGCATGTAGATGATGCTATTATATTAGTGTTGTCAACAAGTATATGTTACGAATAGTGTCCGGTAGGTCTCCATGAATATTTAAATGAGATCTAATTGAGCTATTTCAGAAAGGTGTAGAGTTAGTCTGCCTGTCAAACATGTTGTAGTGTGGCCTATATAATTATTTACAATTTTTTTATTGATATATATTTCCTTAATGGGCATTTAAATATAAAATAATATTTTAATATATATATTTTATTTATTATATATATATATATATAACTATACAATCATATATTTATTTAAATATTTTTTAATAAATTTTATTAATGTCCATCTTGAATAATTTTATTGAATATTACAAATAAATATATTTAAATGCTTCAATTATCATATAAATGAATTTGAATTTAAATATATATATTTTTATTTTCCATTTTTTATACAATTAAATGCCACCATATATATATTTTATATAAAGAAAATTTTAAAAAATATATTGCCAAATTTTTTCAAATTTTCAGATTAAATTATAATTTATATATATATATTCTATATATTTTATATATATTATATATTTATTATTGTTGAGACTGTAGAACCATTCTTTCAATTCACTAACAATACAATATTTTACAAAAAAATTTGATTTTGAAAATTATTTATAAATTATAAATGTTATTTTATTTTTGTTTGATATGAAATTTTTAAAAAGAATTGTTATAAATAAAGTTCATTAAAAAAAACAAAATTTGCACTTTTTCAGACATGTTTTTATTTTTTCTAGCAGGCATTGTGAAATAAAACACATTTTGTTTGATTTGGTTTACCAATAAAACAAACTTTTTACATTTTTCATTAATTAAAATAAATTTTAAAAAAATAATTTTAAAATTTTTAAACAAAAAATTTAATTCTTTTTTGTTTTTTAAATCTTAATGTATATATTATAAATATCCCTACCTATAATATGCTATATAATAAATATAAAATTAATTTTTTTAGTCGAAAATTGAATATTGTCTCTTTTTTCCAATAAATAAAAATTTTTTAACTGTATAAACTGAAAATTGGAACATTAAATTCCGAAATCCTAAATTTTCCATTGCCATGGGGTGATAGAACCCTGTTCCACATTTTTATGAAAAAAAATTTATTCTTTAGAAATTTTTGTTTATTTTCCATTCTTTTAGTTTTCGCCTGTTTAAATTTAAATTCTAAATTTGAAGTCTTTGTATTCTGTGATTCAATCTATTTAATCCTTTATCCATTAATTATATGATGATTTCTCCCGCAAGACAATATAATTTTGAATCATATTAAAAAAGATTTTTTTATGTTTATGAAAAATATTTTTTTGTGTAATCTTTCAAAATAAAATTATTTAATGAAAAATTTATATTTTTATAATTATTTTAATAAAATTTTTTCATTTTTATGATATTTAAATATATGGTTTATATTTTTAAATATTTTGTAATTTGTAACTTGTGTGATATTTATATTAAATTAAATATATTATATCATATATATAGGTTTTATTGTAAAAATGTTTCCCATCATTATATTTATTTATGGTGAATAAACAGTATTCAATATAAATACATATATATTTTTCGTAAAAAATTATATTATTTCAATTGATATATTTAATAAAAATCTTGTTTTATTTTATGTTCAATAAAAATTCTTTGCATTTTGTGATGACCCTCTTTATAATAAAATTTTAAATATAAAATTAAAATAGATATTAAAAATGCTTAAAAAAAATTTTTTTCTAATTTATAGATAATTTCAATATCAAAAAGATCATTTTTTTTTTATGAAAGAAATTTTGATTTTTTCAATAATTAATTTTTATATCATTTTTTATATATATATAAATATTTAAATGATCAAAATATATTTTATATAATTTTTTCTTTGAAAAAAAAAAATTTTATAAATATTTTGATGAAACATTTTTCCATTTGAATTTAAACATAAATTAATTTTTAAACAAAATAATAAGTCTATTAATAAATTTATCGAATTTGTATATAAAACAAATTTTCAAAATAAATTAATAAAAAAAAACTATTTTTATACATTTTTTATCAAATTGAATATAAAAATGTCATTTGAAGATTAAGTAAAATTTCTGTAAAAATTAAATAATTTTCTTTGTTAATGAATTAAAACAATTTATAAAAAATTTGTCATATATGTTGCAAAGACATTGAAAAATTAAAATAGATATTATATTTATATACCAATTTGATAAATAATATATACAAATTATATCCGTTTTTTGTGTGTTATTTATGAATATTTGAAAATTTTTCAGACAAGCAAAATGCATAATTATAAAATTATTTTTTTTTTTAATATATTTAATAAAATTCGCCATTACTTCCTTTAATTTCTTTAAAATTATTTATTAAAAATAAATTTTTTATCTAAATATATATATATATAAATTTATATATTAATATATTTATATGATTTTTTTTTACAAAATGTTTCACAAAATATATATTCAATGATAAAATTTATTAAAATCATGAAACAAAAAAATTTCAAAAAATATATATTATAAAAAATTCTGATGTAAAAATAAATATAGGTTAAATTTTTGTTTCTTGTTTTAAAAAACGTTATTGAATTTATGGACTGAAAAATTAATTTAAAAAAAAAATTTCATGCTTTTTTTTTTCTTTAAAACAATGTACAATTTCGGAAAATTGATAAAATAAAATATAAATAATATCTTAAAAAAAAAAAAATTATTATTTTTATATTTTTTCTAAATATTTTTTTTATTTTTATTTCATTTTTATTTTTCATAAATGTTAATATTTCTAAATTTGATTTTGTTGTTTTTTTGAAAATTAAACAAATATATTTTAATCTATCTATATATATATATAAATATTTATAATTTATTTTTATTTTTGTTTTTGAAACAAATCAACTTTTTTGAAATATTTCCATTTTGTGTATTGTTAAATATAAATCCATATATATTATATTAAAATAATGTTGAAACAAAAAAACACAAAAACCTTTTTAAAATAAAATTTAATTTCAAAAAAATGTGAGAATCAAATTTCTTTGTTTTCTTGTTTTACATAAACAAAAAATTTCCCATTAATTTAAAAATAATGATTATATAAAATATATATATAATATATAAATATACTATATATATATATTATTCATATAAAATATTTATATATATATATAAAATAATAAATAAAGCTCGAGAATTTGGTGGTGTTTATAAATAATCCTTTAAACTATCTGATAACATTATATATCATTTTTTTAAATTAAAGTGCCTCACAAAAATTGTAAACATTTAATTCTGAAAACTTTTTGCAAGATTCTAAAATTAAAAATATCCAAATATAAATATATATTATATATATATATATATATTCATATCTATTATTAAAAATTAATTTTTAACATATTTTCTTAGTTTCGCTTTAATTCAAAAATATATTCTGATTTAAAAACTGCTTTGTCAAAAATGTCCAAATCATTTTAATTATTTGAAATATAGATAATTTTAAAATTTTATTAATGGATTTTAATACGTTTTAATAATATAAAATAATATATTGTCTAAAAAAAAATTGTCAAAAATAAAATGTCGATTGCAAATTTGAAATTTTTAATTTAAGAAAATAAATTTATCCACAATAAAAAAGAACGCATAATTTAACAATTTATTATATTTATAAATAAATGTAAAAATAAAAAACAGATTTACAAGTTAATAAAACTTTTAATTCAAAAGTTTTAATCATATATTTATTTTAAATATTTATATATATATATAAATATTTAATGATATTTATATTTATTTTAAAATATTAATTAAATTTATTTATTATAGATTTCATAAATATATTTAAATAAATATCATTTAATGAATATATTATATATATTTTTATTAAAATGGACAATTTATAGAAAAAAAAAAGATTTTTTAAAAAAAAAATAAACCTGAATTTAAAAAGCCTTTTTGCATAATTTGTATTTTATTATTTCAATTATTGAAGGATTAAAAGAATATAAAAAAATATATAAAAATAAATTTTCATAAAAATAATGGAAAAAAAATTTTGTGAATTTTTATTACTCAATATTTAAAATAAACAATAAAAAATATTTTATTTATTTAATTTATATATATATAATATATATTTATTTATATGAAATATATATTCAAACCTTTTTATAAAATTTTTCAACAAAAAATAAATAACATTAATGTTTTAAAACGGAAATTTCTAAAAAAATTTTTAATAAATTTTACTCTAGTGTTTGCTAAAATAATTAAGAAAATATTAATATTGAATATATTTACAAAATATATTATATATCAAAACATATTTTGATTTATTACTAACATATTCATTTTTCTTATATAATTATATTATCATATATGACATTAAATTCAATATATCAAAATGTTTTGAAATGTAAAAAAAAACCAAAAATATTTTTTTTATCAAAAATTTTGTTTGTTTTTTGAAAAATACATATTCTATCATTAAAAATACGAAAAAAAAAAAAATAAATAAAAATCGAATTCATTTTTAAAAATTGTAAATATTTTCCCAAAAATTTTATAAAAATAACCTAAATATATATAAAAATAAATATAAAATATATCACATTTATGGATTTGTTAATAAAAAAAAAAATTTAAAAAAATAAATAAATAAAATAAATTAAATTCTCTTAATATTTAAAATTTAAAATTCATTTTGCCTATATACAATAAATTTAAATTCATCCAAATAAAATAGACAAATTATATTTTGTATTAAAAAACGTTTGTGCCAAAAAATAATAAGTTAGAATGAACTACAACAACTGGAACCCCAAATTGAAAAAATAGCTTTAATTAAATTCTCAAACCAAAACAAAACTGTTAAATACGTGATATAAACAAATTTTTACTATAATTAATAAATAAATAAATAAAAGAAAAGAAATTAAAATAAAACGAGCAATATAATTTGACCCAAATAAATAAACAAACGACTTTGTAAAAATAACCGCCATAATAGAATACCCAAATGCACCACACAACCCGTATATATATAAATAGCCGAAAAATTAACAGCATATGTGGCCTGACGATTGCATATAATTGATTTGACTAGCCTTAACTATAAGACTTTTATGTTCACTTTTAAAAATATAATAAATTAAATATGAAATTGAAAAAATTTTTCCCAAAAAATTTTTATCAACTACTTTTAAAAATTAATAAAATATATATAAATATATATATCTTTATATTTTAGAAGATAGACTGATAAATGAAATATTTTGTCTGAAATATATTACATTGGATATATATATAAAATAATTTCATCAAATTTTTTATTTTATATTTAAAACCTATATAATATTTAATTTAATTTTTCAAAATACGAAATATTTCCATCGTAAAATTTCAATATTTGAATTAATTTTATTTTTATTTTAAAATATATTTTATAAAATATAATTTAAAATAATTTTTTCCAATTCAAAAATTTAAATAAAAGTTTTGATATTATAAAAAAAATGTATTTATATATATAAGAATATTTTTATAAAAAATATTTTTGTTACAAATGTCAAAAAAAAAAAAATATAAATTCAAAAATGCATTTCATATAAAAATATTATTATTCTGGCTCAATTTTAATTTATTTTTTTAATGTTTTAATTTGGATAATACACTATATATATATATTATATATTATATCAGTTTTTCTAAAAGGTAAGTTTTTAAATATTTTAAATAAAAAATAATCCAAATTAATATTTATATAAAAAATTCAAATTTTGAATTAAATATTTTTATTTGATTTATTCCATAAAAGGAAAAAAAAACAAAAAAAATAAAAGAATTTTGGAAATTGATTTTGAATGGAATAAAAAAATATAATTAAAAAGATTAAAAAATAGAAATTTTATACATATATGCCATATAAAATAAATTTTTAGGTCATCCACATTTTATTTATCAAATTTATTTTTTAATTTAAAAGAAATTAATTTAACACTATTTAAAATTTTCAAATTCTTATTTTTTGTTTTATTTAACTTAGTTCCAAAATAAAAAAGCATACAATATAAATATACATATTATGTATAAAAAATTTTCTATTATTTTTCTTGTAAAAATAATAACATTTTTTCAATACAATTATACAATATATAAAAATAAATGACAATTTAATATTTTTTTATAAGAATTTTCTTTGAATCATGAAAATTATTTCAAATCTTTAATATTTTTTAATATTTTATTTTTTTTGCAATGTTAATTTAAAATTATCATCCATCCGGAAATGATTATAATATTCAGATATTTATTTTATATATATATATATATTTTTCATATATTTATTTATATAAAAAATTAAAATATATGAAAATTTATAACCAAATAATATATATTAGATTCAGAATCAATAAATACATTTTAGGTGTGAAAAGATTTAACTAAATCCTTATAAAATCTAACTAATTTAAAAATGCTCAAAATTATGAAATTCATTGTTTTTGATTGAAATTTTTTTTCATTGGTAGACGAATATTTCTATTAATTCTATGGAATATAAAAATTTCGGAAATTTGTTCTTTCATTAAATGCCTGTAAAAAAATGTATATATTTTGCATATATATATATATTTATAAAATTAGGATGCATAAAAAATTGACAAAAAAAATTAGGAAAACAAATGACTTTCAACGTTATGTAAAAATTAAAAGAAACATTTTTATAATTATTTTTGGAATGGTTATTAAAAAATTCAAATTTATTTGTTAAAAAATAATAATTTTTTCACTTTTTTTTTTAAACACAAAACAAACGATTGTCAACAAATTTGATCCTATGTATTGCAACTGTTTTTGAATGAACCTGTTATACATAATATTTATATTTAAAAAATTATAAAAAAATTCTACAATGAAATTTTACTTCAATAAATTTCGATAAAAACAATTCTAAAAAAAAAGTGAATAAAAATAAAAACAATAAACATAATAATAAATTCAGTTTCGATTCTAAATTGAAGATGCAAAAATTTTATCAAAAAAAATAAAATAAAGTGACTGAAAGAAATTGATTAAATTAATATTGCATTTAAAAATTTTTATTTTTTCCTTTTTTTTTTTGGTAAAATTAAATTTTAATTGAAAGATCAACAGTATATTTCTAATTTTGTTATATATTTTATATAAATTTTATATATGTATATATATTTGTATATTTAAATAAAAAAAAAAATGTTAATTATTTTAATTATTTTCTATGAATGAAATTTCATTTTAAAATAATTTGTATATTTAAATTTTTATTTTTATATTTTATATATATTAAAATTTTTTATATATTGGAATACATTTCAATAATGTTTAATGGGTAAATACAAAATTCATATGTTCTTATTTTTATATTTATTTCTATTGAATTTTGATATTATAAGATAGCATTTATATAGATATGTAGATGATATGATTTTTATATGTCAGTATTTATGTTAAAATATATACAGTGAAGGACAAAAAATGGTACTGAAAGTTAAAAGTTTTCTATAAAAAATTAATTTTTAATTAAAAGGTTGAAAAATTTTACTTTTTCAATAAAGATTTTATTTTCGAAAAATATTTATTTAAATATGAAATTTTCTAAGGTTATTTTTTCTGAAAATCAATGGGGGTTTTCTTTCATTCATTTTTTTTAAACACTTTCAATTATCAAGGATATTTTGTGAATTTATGGATGATGTTTTGTCCTTTCTGTTTAAATTATTATGAATCATATATTGTTTAAATGATTGAAATTTTTTTTAAATTTTCCTGAAAAATTTTAATTTAAATTTTTTTCTTTATATAATTGTTTCTGAGAAATGAAACTTTTTTCATTTTCATAAAAATTTTAAATTTTCCTTGAAAATTTAATTTTTTTTCATATTTTTTAAATTTTAATTTATAAATCATGATTATAATGAACTGTTATAAATTTTTGTTAATGATTTATTTTTTTTTCCAAATGAAATAAAAAACATTCTTACAAATTTACATGTGTTTTGAAAAATGGTAAATTTGTTTCATATATAAATTATTGAAAGAATTTCATAGAATATAAAAAATTTTAAGAATGGATTTTCAATCCATTTTTTAAATATAGAAACAACAAAGATATGTTAAAAGTACATTTTATAATAAAAAATTTTTATATTTTTTGTTGTATTCATCGTTGAAATAGGAAAAGAATTTAGAAATATATGTATAAATCTTTAATATTAAAATTGTTCATTGGACATGATTTTAAAAATTTATCTTTAATAATTAATGTTTAATAAATCAAAATAGGCAAATAAATATTTTAAAATTTAGAATTAAATTTCCATCATTTGTTAAATTTATAGTTTAGGCAATGGATTATATATGTTTATATGATTTGAGAACAAAATTTATTTAAATTTATATAATTAAAAACGTTATTTTTAAAAATAAAATATTCAATATTTCCTTTTATATTTTCTTGTTGGATCATATACATAAACAAATTTAACTGCAATATTAAATTAAATTAACTGAGAAATTTTTATAATTAAAATTGTTATTTTAACTATATTTCAAAAATTCAATTTTAATATTTTTAATACAAATTATTTGACCAGAAACATTTCAAATTTAATATTTTCAATTTAAAATATTTATATGAAAATTGAAAATTTAAGGCAAATATAAATTAATAAATGAAATTCACATTGATATTTGAAATATTTATATATTTATATACAATATATTTTAAAATGTATATTTATCCTTTAAGTTATGGACTATATCATGAAGATTTTGTGACATAATAAAAAATTCAATATCAAACAACTATTTTATAAATTGAAATGATTTTCTTTTTATATTTATATATATATATTTATAATATATATATAAATATGGTTTTTGAAATCAAATGAAATCTTTTAATTTATTATTTTATATATTTATATATATAAATATACTTCTTTAATATATATTTTAAAAAAATAAATTAAATTTTTGTATTTATATTAAATATATAATTGTAAAATATATGTAAAATATATTATATATCAAATTTCTTCTATCATATATATGTATATATAATTTTATAACATATTTATATATATATATTTATTAATATTTTATTTTAAATTTCGTTATATTTTATGTATCTATTTACAAATGCGCATTATATAAAGGATAATATATATAATTATATATATATATTTAAAAAATATATTTATATTTTATATTTAAGAAATAAAAACTGATAATCGATTTTTTAAAGAAAAATATTTAATATTGAAAATTTATATATACATTTACCCCATATATATATTTAATACTGTTTATCATAAACAGAGCATTTGCTTAAATACTTGTATCTATAAAAAAACAACGTTAAACATAAAAAAATGTCTTTAATAAATAAATTGTCGGACCTTGTCCATTTCTTAATATATGACGTCATTTGTTTACATTTGATACGCCAGAGCAGTTATGAATGTACGAGATTCATGGAAGATTGAAGTTTATAAGCAGTAAATTCGACCTTGTCTACCGAACGGTTCTTTTGTAGCCGAAGCGGTTAAGGCACGTCAGCGTAAATGACGGTTCCGTATAGGATGCAGGTTCGAATCCTGTCAAAGAACGAATATTTTCTATGAAAATTTCTCGGACATTCAGGCCGGTAAATGTTATTTAATACTGTTTATCATAAACAGAGCATTATTATGGTAAAAAATATTATGTATAAATTTTTATTTCATATTGGTTTTACGAGGATTTTTGTTGGTCTGTGCAAATTTTATTAAATAATTTTATTATTTGGATTTTTTCTTTTTTAAAACAAGTTTCTTTATATATCCATCGTATGGCATTTTTCCATATATTTATCTAATAATATAAATTGTTATATATGTTTAAAATTTAGTTACATTATATTTTTTTAAAAAAGGATAAAAAGCTTAGATAATATATGTCTATGAATATTCAATTTGAACCCATGAAGATATTTTAGTTATTCCTCTAAACTTTTATTCTTTAATCTTATTTATTTTGTTATTGAGGATATATATATATATATATATATATATATATATATATATATTTAATTATGAAAAACTAGGAGAATCTGTATATTTTAAACTAAAATTTTTTTAACTATTTCAAAAGGCTAAAAGAGGTTATTTAAATAATTTTATATAAAATATATATTTTATATAAGATATATATATTTATATATATATATATATATATATATATATATATATATATATATATATATATTATATATAAAAAAATTGAAAATAAATATATTTCCCAATAGTTCATTTAAAATGCCCCAAGTAAATTTATAACGAAAACCATCTTAATTTGAAAGAAATTCAAAAGTTTGTTTTTATCCATCCACCCAAGTTGTAAAATGTTTAAAGCCAATGGAACTGATGAGTAAAACAGATCATTTTAAAATAACTAAATTTTCCTGTGGACAACTGTTAACCTTACATTCCTTGGATTTCACAAAAGATTTAAAATATCTATATTTTTTAAAATCATCTAGAAAAATCTTCATCCATTCTGATTTTATCCACATCGGTACTGTTATATAAGCAATGAATGCTGAAGATAATGATTTATTAGAATTTGTATGACAAAGATTGATATATATATAGAATATATATATATTTATATATATTAATATTATTCTCGTTTTTTTTTAATGAAAACGACAGTGCGAAAAAAAAAAATGATTCTCCAATTTAAAGAATAGACCTCTAAGATGTTTTGTCCAGAAGTAATTTTCCATTCAGGTGAAATTTCAACTCATAAATTCTTTGAAGGTTTTTTTTTGATAAAAGAAAAATATGTATTGGTTAGAAAATTTTCTAATTTCTTATTTTAAAATCAAATATGTATCCAATAGAAAGGAAATATATATACATAATTACTTTATCCCAAAAAATTATATTAATTTTTAATTATTCATTGAATTCCCAAAATATAATGATAAAGTTTTTTAAAATGTTCAGAGTAAAATGGAAATACTTGTATGCATTATAATTTTCTTTTAATAACCAAAATAATTAAATAATGAATTCAGAATCCATTCATATTTATAATATATATATAATGCTAAGTATTATTGGATATTACTTCTTCCCTATATTAAAGTTAATATTCAAACTTATATACATTTCATATGGAAAATTTTTTCAATTATATATTTATCTCAGTTTTTTTTTTGCCATTACGTTTTAAAATCGAACCAGTTCATTAATAAAATTTATCTTTTTGGTATTTTCAATTTTCCTTAAAATGATAAACAATACTGAAGATCAATTTCCTTCGTATTTTTCCAGATAAAGTCAAAATTCATTTCAAAAATAATTCATAAAAAGTGATTTTTATTTTCATATATATTAAAATGTTTATATATGGAATTAATTAATATATATTTAATCCTTAATTTCTACATGTTTAAATATATATTTATCACATAATTGAATGTAAAGATATTTTATTGTCAATATGTTGTCTTTTATTGATCAATCATTTCAAATCTTCTATATATATATATATATATATCATATATTTATATATTTAACATTATAAAACATGTATATTTTTTATATTTCATATCTTTATATACATTTGATTTTATTCTTTTATTAAGCGTGCATGAATACATGAAAAATTCTTAATTCACTTCATGTCATTGTCTTGTGTGTAAAATTTAAATATATATAGAGAGATCACTATTCCAAACAACTTTTTATTATTTTGTTACACACAATAATGATTTAAAAATGATTTCGTTAGAATATTTTATTCAATATTCATATCTAGAAATATAAAAAAATCATTTCTCAAAAAAAAAATATTTTCTTAAATTAAATTTAATGGGACTGTAGGCCGATAATTTGATGTTTGTTTTTTTTTTAGATTATAAGATTTAGAATATTTTAACACAGGATATAAAAATTAGGAATTTGTAAATAAATGGAATTAATGAAAAAAAAATGAAAAAAATACATTTACAGAAATTCCAAATTTTAAATTTACAACCAACTCAAGAAAAATTGGTAAATATTAAATGCAAAAGATAATAAATATGAATAAATTTCAATATATAAATAATTTAAATAAAATTGACTAAAAAATTCATAAATTTCCCCATTTAAAATCTAAAAATATAAATACCTCTTTCAGACATTCCGAAAAATTCATTCTATTTCTGTTAATAATTGACAAAGATAACAAAAAATTTTTGATTAAAAATGCTTTATTGAAGATAAATATAAAAATATTGCATCATATTATATAAATATCAAAAAAAAGTTTAAAATTCAACTCTAATATAATGTTTATTCGATCCATTCTGTTTATTTATAATAAAAATTGTTTGAAAAAATTCAAGATACGTCTGAAATCTGATTTTTTTGCTCATTTTTTTGTAAAGGTGTTTAAAAAAATTTAGAAATTAACAAATGATAATTAAATTCTTTCCAAAAACAGTTAAATTTTATTTGGATTTACATAATTTTGTTCTTTTATTTAAAATTTTCGTAACAGATTTAATTTGGGTATTAAATAAAATAATTCACAGATTTGAGATCAAATTCTGACCCCTAAATTTTATATTAATGGAAGCTATGGGTAAAAGTTAGTATTTTAAAACAACATTATTTTATTTATAGCAGAAATACTTTAAAGCCATAATATTTTTAAAAAAATAAACACCAAAATAACCAAAAGCTTTTGAAAAAACAAAAAAATTGCATTAAAATTTGAATTGAAAAAAATTTTAAAGGAAAGTGAAATTTTTCTAATCATTAAAAAATTTTTATACATCTCGGCTATAAAAAACTTTTTCAAAACCATTATAATAAGAAAAAATTTGAAATTATATATATTTTCAAAAATAATTT
>CAHIKZ030002688.1:417500-437500 GCA_903632075.3 Acanthosepion pharaonis | reverse complement strand
ATAAAACACACACATTCATTCACACACACACACATATATAATATATATATATATATATATATATATATATATATATATATATATATATATATATATATATATATTGACCTCAAAATGAGGAACAGCCAAAAAAAACGGAGATTGGGGAGGAAATGGTAATAGTTATAATATCAAAAAACGCAATACTCGCCATGGACGAAATAGGTAAACCGTTCCTCGTGGTGAAAAAATTAGACAGGATATTACCCTTCCCTGTTACTATATATGAGGATTGGGAAGAGTGTGAGTTCAATACCTGGTTATAACCGGTGGAGAACTTGGAGAAATTAACATCCGATAACTGATAACATCATCATGGCACGTTTAACTAGAACAGTCTACCCCAGTGAGCGAAATAAAGGGTTCAGTTCGACATTTAAACCACCTGAAGAAGACCGGAACATATAGCGGCCGAAACGTTGTAATAAATATGCTGGGAAAGATGAGACAATAGTCCGAATAATGTTAATAATGTACAATAATAATCTTTAATTATTAAGATATATATATATATATATATATATATATATATATATATATATATTATTTTTAGGAAAATATTAAAAACAAACAAAATTAATAATGTTATTATCATTTAGAATTTAATATAATGTCAAGAATACGTTTGTTTAATTCTTTAGACCATCATTAATAATTATTCATAAAACATAATTAAAATAGAGCATATTCAATCGAAACGTCCGACGTTGAAATTACATTAGCATTTTGAGTCATAATCGCATTTTAGGATTTTTTGACTATTGGTTTCCGTATATATTTTTTTTCATACTGTCGGATCTATATCCATATATTTGCTTACATATATCTATATATATATATGATAACTGACATCATGGCACGTGGAACTAGAAAAGTCTACACCAGCGAGCGAAATCACGGGTTCAGTTCGTCGTTCCAACCACCTGAAGAAGACCGGAGTGTTCAACGGCCAAAACTTTGTGATAAATATCGCAACAAAGATGAGGACAATAGTCCGTATAATGTAAATAGTAACCATATTTATACCTTATAATTTTCCCCTGTTCTAAGAACACTCTTTCCTTGTATCACTTACACTATCTTTACCTATATATTTTAGTTTTTTTTTTATATATAACTTTGTATTTTTAACAATAACTTTATATTTTTATGTATAACTTTATATTTTTAAATATAACTTGTTTTTTTTATTAAATTCATCTTTAAAGTTAAAAAAACATTATTTTTCTTTTTTTTTTATTTGTAAATGTGTTATTTATTTTTATTAAAATTTTAGTGCCAAATATTTTTATCTTTAATTTAACCTATTAATTTTATATTATATATAATTTTTTTGAATATAAATTTTATTTAATTTTAATATAAATTATATAAATATCACTGATTTTTAATTTATTTAAATATATCTTATGTTTAAATATAACTTGTTTTTAAGAAATATTTTTATATATGATTTTTATATTTTAAATACAATATGTTTTAACAATATGTTGAAGCTTAAATAAGCATAGAATAATACAACACAAAATGTACGTTAACAAAATGTATTGAAACAAAGAATAGGTACACAATATTTACAGTTAGTTTGGTATATTCTTGGGAAGACTGTTCCTGCATAATGGGTTGACTAAATCGCAGTCGGGCAGAGTCTCTGGATTCAATTTCTTAATCTCTACTATCTTCCCCGTCTTCCGGTACCAACCCATATTTATATGGTCTGTAGTCCGCTTATGTAAATTAGGTGTATCATACACAACACAATATAATCTAAAGTTTTTTTTAAACCCACTTTTGTTCCTCTCTTTGTTTCAAATTAATATCTCATTCTTCATATGACCCCAATTTAATGCCATAAGGTTAATATTTGGGTTTAATCTTATAAAACCTCTTCCCTTTAAGACTAATACCAATCACTATCCCCTGACCACTGCCTCATATGTTTCGTCTGACTGAAACATTAAAATGGATAATTTTTGTATTAGTTTTATAACGGATTTTTTTTTAATGTGTCACAAAATAAATTTCTAATTCCGCTTTACTCAAATTTATACCGGGTTTGAATTAGATTGATGAAGTTTTCGACGGTTGAAATACGCCGATTCCCCATATAAGGTAATTTTGGATTTTGTTATGCACTAATTATTTTCTCACTAATAATAAATTGCAAAAGCTCTTTTTAAAAGGATTCAATTTTAAATTTTATATTACCAATCCATTTAGATTTATATATATATATATATATATATATATATATATAATATATATATATTAACTTGTTTAAAATATGTTTTTTCATAATTTTTTTAATGACCATGTTTCAAAAATGGAAGCAAAATTTTTTAAATTTAATTTTGTAATTAAAATTAAAAACATTAGTTCCATTTCATCCTCAAGCGAATTTTAAAGTAACTTATTTTTAAATTTAAAATATTTTAAAGGCACAGAAAAAGAGAATAAATGAACACGCCTTGTCTGATTGATTGAATATCTCTGTATGTATACTTAATCCATCGGTTTGTCTAATAAATAGTACCATTTTGGCTATAAAAAAACTCTAGTGGTGCAAGCAAGTGTCCAAACCTTAAAATATTGGGTTGGATTGATGGAGGTGGAATTAAATTATTTTTATACACAGATTAATGATAATATCAATAATTTCGGAGACAGGAACATTAGTAAATAAATTCTGTACGTCAAGTGATGCAAGAATGCCTTTGTTTGTTTTTAATTTTGTGCTTTTAAGTATTTGAGCATTTTCAGATATGAAAAATACATGGCAAAATGTAAACAAATGACATCAGACATTCAAAATTCACTCTGTGTTGTTTAATACTGTTTATTATAAACAGAGCATTTAATTTAAATATTTGTATCTATAAAAAAATGTATGAAAATAAGAAATGTCTTCAAATAATTTTCAGAATTTTCCCAATGAGTGACGTCAAGAGTTTACATTTGGATCCTATTGAGAAAAACAAAATGAATGTACGTTCAAACAAAGGAAGAATTTTTAGTTTAAAGACATTAAATCACCTTGCAACCGAACGCTCTACTTCAGTTTCTTCGGTTAAAAGCACGTCAAGCAAGTATATGATGGTCATTCAAATATATATATATATATATATATATATATATATATATATATATAAATGAAATAGATTACGTCCGAAAATTATTTAGTATATTTTTTCTGTTTATACGTTATTTTAAGTAAATGATATTTTTCAAATAAATTGTATTAATTATTTTTATAAAACTGAATGTTCGAAAATTTCATTAACACTTTGTTATTCTAAATTTGATTATTTTGAAGATTTTCAACTGATTTGGTACACACTGTTCAAGCACATCATATATATATATATATATATATATATATATATATATATATAAATATTTCAGAGAGAGAGAGAGAGATAGATATATTATTTACATTATTTTAATAAATACGAAAAATTTTTCCTTTTAAATATACATCCGAAAACTTTTTTTTTAGTTGACCACCTTAAAACGGAATTCCAATGGGGAATTAAACCAAAGAAAAATGGGGACAAATGAAAAGAAACCAATTAAACATACATAGCGAAACTTGATATTTTCAAAATTTGTTTACGTTCAATGATACATTGCCAGAAAACTGGAATATTTTTTTTTTTCTGCCTTTTTTAAACTTATTAAAACAAACACTGACCCAAATATACAAACAATATTCCTTACATTAACAACGCATTTTAATTTTTTAGTTACTTCGTAACCATTTTACCGCATTGTGAACATTAAGAAAGTCCTTTAGTCGCCATATGTAAAAATTCATTGCATGTGGAATTTCATAAAACAACAATTTTAAAAATAAACCAACGAGTATTTATAAAATTAAAACAAAACCATTTACAAGAAACTAAACAAGATAATATTAGTAATAAAACACTCCCAAATCTCTAAATGTGACAGAAAAATCAGTTAACTGAACGAAATTAACCATAGCGAAGAGCGATATTTATTTGTAATTATTTACGAAATATGGCATAGCGCCAAAATGGCGAATGGGGATGAAGGACTGTCTTAACGTTAATTTTAGCTAGCCACAAACACTGATCCAAATATACAATATTCCTTACGCCAAAACAACGCATTCATACTTACTTTTCTTACTACATGCACCATAATACCTCATTGTCTCTATGAAAATATTAATTAGTCGCCTTATGTACAATTTACTAAATATGGAGGGGGGGAATAAAACAACATTTTTAAAACTAGACCCAACGGGTATTTATTATCTCTAAACGTGGCAGAAACATTAGTTAACTGGACGAAATAAATGATCGCAAGGAGCTCATCCGAACAATTACCATGAAAGACACAGTAGGTGAAATAATATTTTTTACTATAAGGTTAGAGGTTTTAAATTTTTTCTAA
The DNA here is from genome assembly GCA_903632075.3 of Acanthosepion pharaonis. Lineage (NCBI taxonomy): Eukaryota > Metazoa > Mollusca > Cephalopoda > Sepiida > Sepiidae > Acanthosepion > Acanthosepion pharaonis. The sequence continues at coordinate 433,042 of CAHIKZ030002688.1, read as the reverse complement.
TAAATAATTAATCTAATTTTTTTTGCTATTGTCAACTGTTGTTACCCATTTTTTTAAATAATGTTCTTAATTCTACTTTAATCGTGTATATAATTTTCGTTCATCTGATTTTTATAAAAAAATATTAATATTATTGTTTATGTTTCTATTCTCGCCGTTGCTATTAGCTACCTTAGACAGGAAACGTCTAATGTGGAAATCCAACAATTGATTAAGAAATCTGTTATTAATCAGCGTTTACTTTACATTGTTTAATTCTTTAAAAAAAAAGAGTGCGAGAGGTTGACTTCTCGTGTGCTCTCGTGAGGAAATTTTTAATAACACCTATTTTATATCTAAGGAGGGATTCACTAGAGAAATTAAGATGGAAGAGTCTTTATTAATTGTTTTTTTTTTATATAAAAAGAAGTTTTAAAAGTATTATTACTAAAATCGACGAGAACATCTAAGAAAGGAAATTATTTTTTTTCAGTAAATAAGTATAAATTAGGACGGAATTTTGTTGAAATGTAGCTTTCAGATTTTCTATTTCCTTCTTGTTTTCAGCTAAGAATAAATACATCATCTACAAACGAACATATATTTCAGGTTAATAACTTTAGTAAAAATAAAGATTTTTCAACATAGGACATATAATAATTGGAGAAGCATATATAATCGAGGGTTTCGATACTTACTTCCATCAGTTTGTGTGAAAATAGTACCATTCTGTCTATAAAAAGGAACTCTAGTGGTATTGGTTTTAAAAAGTTTTTTTTTAAATATTGGGTTGATTGATGGGGTGTGGAATTAAATTATTTTTTATACGAAAAATTAATGATAACATCAATAGTTTCGAGAATAATATTAGTAAATAAATTCTCTATGTCAAGTGAAGCATGAATGCCGTGGTTTGTTTTTAATTTTGTGCTTTTTAATTATTTGGAGGAATTAATGGGTAGATTTAATGCTATAGTTAGTAGGGAGATATGGAGTAATAATACAATTGAGAAATTTTGATAGTTGGTATATGTATGTTGGAATCTGAGAAATAATACGTCGTAATGAGTATCCAGGTTTGTGTATTTTAACATTACCGTATAAGTAGCCAGTTTGGTAATCTCCAATAATTTTGTTTATTTTTAAGGATCCTGTAACAGCATTGTTGGACGTTATGAGTTTATTAACATATTTCTTTAGGGATTCAGTGGTGTTCTTATTCAATTTAGTAAATTTAGAACGATCATCAATGAGATGTTGAAGTTTTTTTTGTGATAAACCAATTTATCCAAAATTACGTAAATATTGGATTTATCAGCTTTTCTAATGACTATTTTAAATTGTTTTTTTTTTTTTTTAATTCTTTAGCAGATAATTTTGAGTTTTGTTGGAATGTTCTTGTTTCTATTATGTGGAATATAATCTTTTTGACCTTCTACCATGAGAAATCTTTTTTCCATTTGGATGGTGTATTATCAATTTGTCCTTTTCCAGTTGACATAATGATGGATGTAAGATTTCAATTTCAGTCTTTTTTGTTAGAAAAATCAAATTTAAGTTATTCAATGGAAATTTGGTCCTAGATTTAAAAATTCCTTTTGATCATCCATTAATATGTGAGTTGATATTTTTTATTTATTATGTTTGTTGGGAAGTAGAATATTTCCTAGGTATAAGTTGCAACTTTTTTTTTAATTATTTGTCTATGGTCAAGTTCATTATTATTAATACTTATGTTGATATTTATTGTGCGTCATTATATTCAGTTTCAAAAAAATGTTTTTTAAAACTGCAATATGGTTTTAGATTTCATTATTTATATGTTGGGTTTCTGTTGTAAACAAGTTTTTTCCTATATAGTGGAGGCTTGTATTTCAATAAGTCGTCCTAAATTTAAATGGTTCGACGTACAAAAACGTTAAACTTGAAATAAGAGTTAATGGCGCAGCAATCTAGTTGTGATAGTTGGTATATTTCAATGTCCGATATTGTCTTTTTTCTGTCTCAACACCACTGACGAGAACTGGCGACAACTACTACTACTACTTATTGTTTGTGGGAGAGTCTATTACAATAGAATAGGTATTACGGTATGACAGTTTGTTCTTAACAATAATTATTTGTCGTAAAACATTGTTTTTTTCTGAATGTTATAGTTTGGCTTTCCTTGTTGGCTTTCATAAACATGTTCACTTAATTATATAAATATATAAACAAAAATATAAGATGCTTTTATTTAGTTTTCTATACAATTTTCTAATAATTTTATATAATACTCATATAGGCCACACTACAACGTGTTTTAACTTGTCTGTATTTTCAATGAAATGTGCATGAAAGAAGGATTGCTGCCTTAAAAAATATATATATATATATATATATATATATATATATATATATAAAAAAAAAAAATTTAAATAAAAAGTAAAATCCACCCCGAAAATCTTTAAATTGCATTCAAAAAATATGTCAGTTCTCATTGAAAAAATCCAGACGACATCCCTACCCCATCCCTTTTACCAAAATGTAGCTAATAACCGATACAATGATACAGACATATAAGAAAACCCAGACAACCCTTGTCCAATTGAAGTAGATTTATCTGTAACCATGGAAACGTGATTTTAGCTGTGTCTTTAAAAAACCCAGTAATTTTAAAAGTTACTCCAAAATTCGCTTGAGGATGAAATGGAACTAATGTCTTTAATTTAATTGCAAAATTAAATTCGTGGCTTTTAGCTTCCATTTTTGAAACATGGTTAGAACTGTGTAGCGAAAAAAACATATTTTAAATCAATTAATTTATAATATAATATATATATATTTACATAAGCACTATTTTGTAAAAATAAAAATATCTATAAGAACAATGGATTATATATCTCCTTATTCTTTGTCATCCCAGTGATTAAATATATATATATATATATATTCATAAATATATATATATATATATATATAAATATAACATTGTATAAATATGGTTTTATTCAGAACAGATTGAACTTTTAAAATGTCAGCCTAATTAAATATTTTATATATTAATAAATTTACATATTCCACACAGATAGCATAACTCGAACAGTTTATATATATATATATATATATATATATATATATATATATATTATTTATATATTTAAATTTAAAAAAAAAATCAAAATCCTTGAAAATGGCAAAATTGTATATTTTGAAAACTGTTATATTATATTTTATATCCGATATGATTATATATAATTTATTTCTGAAAAGAAAAAAATGATCTAAATAAAGAAATTGTATTTTGAAGAATAAATCAAAGTCTTTAAAATGTTTGTTCAATGAAATGTCATATTTCGAGAATTATATATAAATATATATATTTACACATATATATATATATATATATATATATATATATATTTATATATAGATATATTATTTAGATTGACATCATTGAAAAATATAATATATATAATATTTAATGTGTTTTCCTTTTAATATGTAAAACATTGTGTTTTTTGTTTATTCGATTTAAATTTGTTTTTCTAAAAAAAAAAATTAATCAAAAAAAAATTATCCTAACATGATAATTATTCCCCTGCAAAATTCAAATTGTTGCAATAAAATGTAAAAAATTTTTCAAATACCCAAATGATAATCATTGGAAATATCTTGACATCGTTAATAAAAGAATTTGATTTTTTTAGACATTACTTAAAAATAGTATATTTAGAGAATCGTTTAATGGATGCCAAAATTTTTATTTTCCATTTATATATATTTATATATTTATATATTTTGGCAACCTGAAAAAAGACAAATTTGCCTATGAATTTCTTCAAGTCCTATTCAAATAAGAGGGTTTAAAAATGTCCATATTTCAATAATGGGAAGGCATCAAGTACTGCAAAAAAAGGTGTGTTATCTTTAAAAAAGTTTATAGATGTAGGTGGATCATCATTGAAATTGAAAAATGAATTTATATAATATTTATAACATATATATTTATATATATATATATATATATATTTCAACAGATTAATTTTTATTCAAATTTTAATTTTTGTGAATAAATTTTTTTCAAATAACTATTTTCATATTATTGTTTTTGAACAATTATTTTAGATAATTTTCATTTGTTCTCAGTAATATGTTTCGATAAGAACTTGACAAATGAAATTCATATATTGGTTAAAATTTACTAAAAACAAAATATGTAAAATTATTATTTTTTTCCATTCCAAATATAAATATATATATAAATATATATATATATATTTATATATATTTAATATATATAACGAAATTAACCAAAAAAAATGAATGTTCTTTGATAAAAATTCAATGTACAGGGCAGCTAAAATATATTGTTTTTCTGCCTTCAAACTTTGCGAATATATGAAATTTTCACTAATTTTATTCTGTAGATTAATGTTCTTTTGAGCTCAATTAAATATCTGGCAAAATTTTTTTTTTTAAATTTTGTCATAAGACATAGTTTGATTTTCGTAATTCTTTTGATAATCAGAAATCTACCAAAACGACAGAATCTGAAAAAATCTGGAATCTGACACTCTATTTAAATTATTTTGAAATAATATAAACCATTTAAAATAATTATAATATATAAAATCATAATAATATTGATAGATTTGTTAAGTGATTGCTGTGAATTTAGCGAACTTTTGGTTTTGAAAATTTCTTTCTGATATTTTATTTTTTTATTACATTATTCGACAGATATATATTTTCTTGTGCACTGCGAAACACGAAAAAAGTGGATAAATGATTTGGTTTTTTTAGTGACAAAAAAAGATTTTAAAAAACACATGGTTAAAGCAGTCTGTACCTTTTGAGAGGTAAATTGCAGGAGATTTTGGAAACTTTTATCCATTAAAATGGCCATTTGGAACTAGAAATTTCTAAAAAAAACAAGAAATAATCGTTCAGTTCGACATTCCAAACCACCTGAAGAAGGCCTCTGGAACAACAACTTTTCACGTTCAAAACAAATATGGCGATAAATATAGGATATATATATATATATATATATATATATAATTATATAATTATAGTAATTCTATTTTAAATAGGTATTGTAGCTCGTTTGATATAAAAATAACATGATATAATTTTGTATAAAAGTTTTTTAATAATTTTTAGAATTTGGTTTTTCAATAATCAACATCTGCTTATTTAAAGAATATATTCATTAACAAAAAAAATAATAAATCAAATGGACCTAGGTACTTACAAAAAAGTAAAATTAAACTGAGAAAAAAATATTATCAGAATCTTAAATAAGAGGATTTAATTTATCGTCATATATAGGACTATATTTTTGGTAAATATATATTTAATTGATATTACATTCTTCAAATAACAAAAATTCTCATGTAAAATCAAAAAAAAAGTTTATTTTTTTGCTAATTTGTATTATATATAATATCTTTTTTAATATAATATCAAAACAGCCATCACGTTTTCTGTTGTTGTACCTTAAGTTTAATAGAATTGTATTATTTATATATTTATATATATAGATATATAAATATATTTGAAGGAAAAAATAAAAAAAAATTGAAAATATTTGAACTATGTTTTTTTTTCCAAAACTGTTCTAGAAATAAAAAATATAAAAAAATGAAAAAGATATAATTTAATTTTGTATCAGCAATTAAAGACATTTTCCATTTCATAGATACAAACCAAATTTTTTATATATATTTTAATAAAAGATGGCATGACGAAATACAAAAGACGGTGAAAAATTCATTGAATATATAAATATATATAATTTATTTAATATATTTAATATATTCAAATTTTTAACAAAGAAAAAAAATTTTGTAAAATAAAAAAAAAATAATGAAGATTTACACTATTAAATTTTTTAAAGTTCAATATATATATATATATATATATATATATATATATATATCAGAATATTTATATATATATCAAATCAAAGATTTTGAAACTTTTAAAAAATTCTTTAGTTGAAAATTAAATGATCAATATCTTTATATAAAAAAATTAAATTATTGAAATCGATATCCAATTTTACATTTTTTTTTAGACACACACATTACAATTTATTTATATATATATATATATATATATATATATATATATATATATATATATATAATATTATTAAAAAAATCAAAAATTGTGATGTCGAAAGTCGAGTGTATATATTCAATATCAAATATTTCGGTTTATATATTTTTTAAATCGACCAGAAAGGGTAGCGCCATTGTTGCAATAATTTTAAATTTGGAAATGAAATTTTTTAATCGATTTTGACATTGCATACAATATTTTTTTTTTGATGGCTTTATAAAAATATATATAAATTGAAAGATATATATATATATATAATATATATCAAACCCATGTCGAGAGTTGATATGAAAAAAAAACCGAACTTATTCACATTTTAAATAAATTTAAGACACAAAGTCATTTATGAGAAATTCTTCCAATTAGTTCAAGCATTTTGCGATCGGCAATAGTTTTATATCAGTAATGAAAAACTCCTTAAACGAATTTTTTCGAAATTTTTTTTCAACCATATATAGCAATGACTATATTCGATATATATTTATATTTTATATTTACTGCATTTTAAAACGATAGTCACAGATATCGCATTTTATGGAAATTAAATGGATCCTGAATGGTTAGCAATTTTTTCGTTAAAAGATTACGATCTTGTCATGAGTTTGAAAAACTTCCCATAGGTTTGGACTTTTGCAATAAGTTTAAAAAAACCATTAAAAATTTTTGGGTTAGTGAAGCATTTAAATTCAAATCACTGATATTTATAAATGAGGAGAAAAATTAATTTTTATATTTTATTTATTTTATTAATTATTGAATATATAAAAATAAATAAAATTTCTCCGGCTTAATTTTTCAATCCTTTATACAAACCATTAATTCCCATGCCTCCGACCACTAAAATTTGTAATAAAATTTTTTAAAAAAATTTAATAACGTAAAAAAGTAAAGATCAAAACTTTAGTTAGAAAATCAGAAAAAATTCCCTATTAAAAACAGACAAAAATTAGAAGGAACTTTATTTTTTGATTTTCTAATGACGCTAAATTCAAAAAGGTACCATATCCTATAAATACTCCATGTTTATCAAGACATCAAAGAGACTGTAATTTTAACGGCATATTTTCTGAAATTTCAATATTTTTATTTTAGAAATTTTCAATTATTTTCTTCTATTTTTTCAATTTCATGAAAATACATTTTTTTTTAAATTTGTATTAAATTCTTTTTTTTTAATTATAAATATAAATATATAATATATATATATATATATATATATATATATATATATATAAAAATGTGTGTGTGTGTGTGTGTGAAAAAATATAGAAAATAGGAAAAGAACTCGTTAGGTAAATAATCCAAAGTTCTTTTGTATTTTTTTATTATTTTAAAAAAAATAGTGCTCGATATAAATATATATATATATATAATATAATTATTTATTTAAAAATATGATTCCAACACGCTACATAAGAGTTCTCATGTTTCAAAACAAGAGCCGAAAACTTCAATATAATTATTTGAATTAAATTGAATTAAAGTACTAAGCTCTGTTCCATCTTCAAGCAAAATTTTTTTTTGGAATAACTTATTTCTGAAATTTACGTGTTTTATAAGCATATTCATTATTAAAATCAAAATTTCTATGGTAACGGCTAGAGCAATTGTTTAAAGAAAAAGGGGCGTAAGGTGTTAATAATTTGTATCAATATCTCAGTTACATTCACAGATGTCAAGTCAGGGTAAGGTTGGGGTGTCTAAATTTAAAGCGGAAGATGACATCGTCTAGTCTGGTTAAGTCTATGGAGATTTATTTATTTATTTTATTTTTATTTTTTTTTTTTTTCTGAAAGGGTTTTTTTGTGTATAAAAAACTGTTTGTAAATCGCTAACATTTGTTTTTTTTAACGACTTCATAAAGGGTTAAATTTTTTTTTTAGGGCATTTAAACTATTTATTAGGACTATGGATTTTAAAAATTATTTTATTGTTTGTTTGTTTTTATGCTAATTATTCAATGCAAAAATTTGATGATGTCGGCAAAAAACCGTTAACTCATGTCTATTGTTTAATAGATTTTTATTATTTAGAAACTTAATAATGTGTAGTTTTTCATGTAGGCATAAAGGGCATGGGTCATAGTTTTTTTATTTATAATTTATTTTATCAATATACAAAATATCTAGATTTTATTGAAACCTTTATTTAGGTTGTATATTGAGCAACATTTATATTTTTAGAAAAAACATGATATATATATATATATTATTAAGTATATATATATAGTATATATATACATATATATATAAATTTATTTTCCAATATATTTATCTTATCTATGGATCTGGATCATATCATTCATTATCTATCTATCTATTTGGATTTTACTAAACTATTCTTCTGGGTTTTATTCAATATATAAATTCAATTCTCCCTTTTTGTCTTTCTGTCTCTGTATATATATATATATATATATATATATATATATACCATTTTATTCAGGATATAAGAAACAAATATAAAAATGAACCCGGATATAAGAGATTTTCTCCAATCCCAAATTAGAGCCTATATTAATATATATAAAATAACCAAACTAAGGTTTAAAAAATTTTTATATAAGAGATTTAAAACCAATCCTGAAAAAAATTCTTTTATCCGCTTTTATTTTAATCAAAAAAATTTTAATATATATATATATATATATATATATATATATATATGATTATAAAAAAATGTTAAATAACAGAGCATCGTATAAATAGTATTATACAACAAAAAATCCAAAATTTGCTTTAAAGGCGGTGATTGGCCATATCGATTTTCAACTTATTTGAAAACTACGGTATATATTCAACCCTTTTCAAATTTACCCAAGTTATTGACATTTAAAATTTAACTTTAATAGATACAGAATTTATCCGTCTTAAATCAGTCAAATCTTTCTACCTGAGACGGAGGGTGGATAAATATTAATTTACTTTCTAGATGAGGTTTTATAAAATTAAACCCAGATATTCACCATATGTCATTTAAATGAGGTTACATGAATCATGAAATGTTAAAGTCGACATTTATATGAATCATGAACTATTGAAGTCAACACGAAACGGAGAAAATCTGTTTCATGTTTGAAGGCATTCTTCAGGCCATGTGTGTTGTCTATTTACCTGGTTAGTAAGTTAACGATTATTGGGAAGGCAGTGATGATTATGATTGAAATTATTCTAGACGTGGGTTGTGCATTACCGGATATGGCTGATGAGACTTACCTTAAATAAACATACCATGTCTCAGATCTGACAATTAAATATTTCCACTATTTTAACCAGCTATCATTTTCTTGAACATTTAATCGTCGATTGACAAATTCGTCTCCTCCAGATCGTTTTATATATTTAAAATTATAAACAATATATATGATGCTAAGAGATATAATTTAATGCCTAGCAAACATTAAAATATTTTCTCTTGTTGTTGCTGATTTTTTAGTTTTTTTTTTCAATATATATATATATATATATATATATATATATATATATATATATATATATATACGCTTTGTCTGATGATCGCAAAGTCTGAAACCCAAATATACAAATTCATATCCATATAACTGAAAATGTTAGCTTTAGCACAGATATTAAACTTTCTAATCAAGTATCATAGCGCCTATACATACATAAATTTATATATATATATATATATATATATATATATATATATATATATATGATACAGTTTGTGTGTTTGGAAAATATATGGAAAAATAAACACGTTAGATAAATAATCTGAGGTTCTTTAGTATTTTTTTTTTTTTTAAAAAAAAATCGCTCAAAAAATAAAAAATTAGATCCAAAATTATAATTATTTATAAAAAATATGATTCCTTTCTTTAAATATGAGATTTCTCATTCTGTTTTCAAAAAATTTAATCAAAAATTTAATATAATTATTAAAATTAAAATGAATTAAAGAATCAAATAAAGTTTTATCCTCAAAGCGAAATGTTTTGGAATATATATATATATATATATATATATATATATATATATATATATATATATATATATATATACCGTCTGTAACAGCAAAATTGTCCAATTGTTATATTAAGGTTTGAAAAGATTATTAAAGATATCTTACTGGAATTCTCCGAGGTTTCATAAAAAAAAATTCCACTGAAAATGAAACGTTTTTCTCAAAATAATTGGTGGGGAAAGGGTTAAAGTGGATGGGAAATTTTTAAATTAAAAGAACAGGTGTGTTTAAACAATAAAATGAACAGGTTGCCACACCCAAGGCTATAGGAAACTATCTCCCCTGATATTTACACATAGCTGGGGGTGAAGAGAAGAGATATGTCCATACCTTTACCAAAGTTATTAGCCGGTAGTCAATGTAATTAATTCGACTGGAATGCGAACCCGGCTCTCCGGTTCCTCAATATGAGCCGCTATCCAACAAAACATACAAACACACAAAGAAAACCAGATGTTAAGCAATTGCACAACAACATAGACAGAAACACACGCACACAACCACACACATACAAAGATAACGTTAAAAACGCAAAGCAATATATACCATTTAGTGGTCATGCATACACACACTTCTGGTTCGCCAAAATACACAATGTAAACGTCCTGTGAGGAAAGTGTCAGTTATTTCGCGCCATTCCGTCTAAAGTTTGTAAAAGGGCGGGAAACAGATGTACTTTTGGCGCCGAAAAGTAATGGCAAATGTTTAAGCTGGGATGACGGCAGTGAAAAATAAAAACCCTCAGAGGAATCACAATGGACGCTTACCCTACTTTTCCATTCGACCACACCGGAAAATTTCCTTACTTTTTGCCAAAACCTATCAGCTTATGGAACACCTTTCGGCTGCCAAATTAAATACAGTTTTTTCTCACATTTCCCCTCAAAGTAGTTCTCCTTTATTTGAAAATATCTATTGCTGTACGGTGTGAGATGCTGTTGAACAGTAGCTGTCTGTTGATGGTTAGTAGCATGGCGTCTCCCAACCCTGGCGATTTTGACATGTGAAACGTCAAGGTTTATGAGAAGTGTATAATAAAAAAGAAAGAACGAAAATAGAAAAGGAAAGAATTTCAAGCTGACGTCCTTATATGATTTCTTGTTTTAATTCTTACCTAAAGTTCAGATTTCGCAACGAGTACCACCAACCCGTTAGTCGTGACGCATTTAAAAAACAAAAATCACGAGATGTTATTTTCCGAGATGTTAAATTTATTGAATTTTACCCTATATTTAAAACTACCCTAGAAGCCGCGCTTCGGGCAGACTTTAAGCCCATTTCTACCCTCAGCGTTCTATCTATGTAAAAGTTATCTTCCCATCGACGAAAACCTATGTAGCAACTCACTTATAGGATTATTTCTGGGGAATTCCCTAACAGGCCAGAAACGGACAAGATCAAAACGTTCGGCCATGAGACGAGATTCAGGAAGGAAATATATATATTTTTTACAGTTTTCTTCAAGTTTCCAATAAAAATAATATCAAGTACCTCAACCGCACACATAAACCGTTTCGTCGCTTTCATTATCTGAAGTACACTCAACCATATTTCTTATAGGTTTGTTACAGAACAATAGTATGCTTGTGTTAGTTAATATAACCATATAGTAATAGCATATGTCCAGTTTAAACTAGAAAGAAAAAGATAATTATCATTCCAGTTTTACACAAGATTCTGAAAGTTAAACATAGGTCTGGTTTTACACTATAGTAAAGTAGATAGATATATGTCCAGTTTAAACTATGCTCGAAATGTTAGGCACAGGTTGAATTTTACACTGTATTTAAAACTAGCCTAGAAACCGCACTTCGGGTCGACTTTACTCTAACTTCCTACGGAAGGCTTTTGGGCCGCCGGCCTTTTACCTCCAGCGTCCTATCTACGTGAAAGTTATAAAATGAAATTATTTTGTTCGATACTTTAGTTCGGCATAATCTTTCTTCGTATACGCAACCGATCTCCGTAGTTTTTTTTTTTTTTTTTATCTTGCGCGCAATTTTTTTTTCTTTTAAAATCACCATCATTTAGGATGACTTCACATAAAGTCACTCTTAAAAAACATTAAGAAATCTGAACTATGTAATATTTCGAATACGTCACAGTACGCGTGCAAGAAAAAAAAATATATATATGAGCAATATACCGTGAATCGTTTAAGTTTTAAGTATGTTTTAATTAGACGGTATCAATTGTAATTACGACGAAAAGCGAAAAGTTAAACCTTTAATAAAGAATTGTTTTTGGAATATTTAAGTTTAGATTTAAATGAGTTTTTTATTTAATTTTTAATCGCGTGTAACTACAATAGTTCCTACCCATTATTTCAGGATGTTTATGATTCGCCGAAATCAAAAAACGAACTGACACACGTACACAGAGCTTTATTATTGTAGAAATAGGTACAAGTCCGTTTTTATACTATAGTTACAAATCTACACATAGATTCGATTTATTCTAAAACCAAGATGATAGACATGGGTCCGTATTATAGCGGAGACGAAAAGTTAGATTTTGGTCCTGTTTTACACTAGACTCAAAACAGTAGACATAGGTCCGGTTTAAGACTATGGCTAAAAAAAAAAAACGTAGACATAGACCATGATAAAATCAAAAAGCTAGGGATTGGTACGGTTCGGTTTTACACTATAATAATAAAAAAAAATGTCGAAACAGGCCCGCTTTATATTATAGTCAATTCGTGCTGGTTTTAACGTTAAACTATATCGGGAGGTTTTCCTCAAGGACACATGGCACAGTGGATAAAGGCGTTGGTTAGATCCAGTGACAGACCCAAAGAAGGTGAGTTCAATTCCTGGTTAAGGCAGTGGAGAACTTTCAGAGGGAAAATTAGCAGGAGATAACTGATAACTGACATCCATCAAACATGGCACGTGGAATTAGAACAGTCTACCCCAGCGATCGAAATAAAGGGTTCAGTTCGAAATTCCAACCACCTGAAGAAGGCCGGAGCGTACAACGGCCGAAACGTTGTGACAAATATGGCGACAAAGATGAGGACAATAGTCCGACTAATGTAAATACTGTACATAATACCTCATCTCAGAAATATAGACAAACTCTGATATATATATATATATATATATATATATATATATATGGTATCACACGTTATGAAATGGACAAAGTCCGACAATTATTTTAAGACATTTTATGTTTATATTCAACCTTTTATAGATACAAATACTTATTATAAACCGAGCATTTACTTAAATATTTGTATCTATAAAAAGAATGTAGAAACATAAAAATGTCTTAATATATATATATATATATATATATATATATTATCAGCAGTACATTTTTGTAAGCAATAAACTTTTCTAGCAATACTTTTTGCATGGAAAAAGTAGAAATATTACCAACCATATATATATATATATATATATATATATATATATATATATATACTATATTTTTGTAAGAAAATATATATATATTACTAGCAATACTTTTTGTAAGGAAAAAAATTATATATATTAACAGCAATATAATTTTGTAAGGAAAAATATATTACATTTTTGTAAGTAAAAAGCATTACCAGCAATACATTTTTATAAAAGAAATTACGAATGCGCTTAAGACAACTAATTTTCGACATTAAATGACCTATAAGAAATTGATATGTCGTTAAACAAAACAAAACAAAACAAACTAAAGTAAAAAGGTAGACACTGGTTTGATATAATCTAAAAAAACTAAAAGATGGTTGACATCGCCACCCTTAACACTCAATATAAAAAAGGTAAATTTTGGATATAGTACAGGTTTGATTTGACATTTAGTTAAATAGGTGGGCATAGGTCCATTTTTATCTAGACCCCAAAAGCTAGGCACAGGTCTGCTTTTAAACTCTAGTTAAAAATGAAGGCTAAGTTCCAGATTACACTGAAGTAAAAACATAGACGCAGGTCCAGTTTACTCTAAAAGGATGGTGGTAGACATATGTCCGGTTTACACTGGAGAAGAAAAGGTAAGAAGATAAACATAATTCCGGTTTACACTAAATTCAAGAAGGGAGATATAGGTCTGGTTTAAACTAAAGTCACAGGCTCAGTTTACACTAAAGTCATGAAGGTAGAAATAAATCTCTTTTACATTAAATTCAAGAAGCTAGATATAGGTTCGATTTACACTAAATTCAAGAAGGGAGATATAGGTCTGGTTTAAACTAAAGTCATAGGCTCAGTTTACACTAAAGTCATGAAGGTAGAAATAAATCTCTTTTACATTAAATTCAAGAAGCTAGATATAGGTTCGATTTACACTAAATTCAAGAAGGGAGATATAGGTCTGGTTTAAACTAAAATCATAGGCTCAGTTTACACTAAAGTTATGAAGGTAGACATAGGTCTCTTTTACATTAAATTCAAGAAGCTAGATGTGTTCTTTTTACACTAAATTCAAGAAGGGAGACATAGGTCTGGTTTAAACTAAAGTCATAGGCTCAGTTTACACTAAAGTCATGAAGATAGACATAGGTCTCTTTTACATTAAATTCAAGAAGCTAGATGTGTTCTTTTACTAAATTCAAGAAGGAGACATAGGTCTGGTTTAAACTAAAAAAATAGGCTCAAAAATACACTAAAGTCATGAAGGTAGACATAGGTCTCTTTTAGAATTAAATTCAAGAAGCTAGATATAGGTTCGATTTTGTTAATAAATTCAAGAAGGGAGATATAGGTCTGGTTTTTTTTAAAATCATAGGCTCAGTTTACACTAAAGTCATGAAGGTAGAAATAAATCTCTTTTACATTAAATTCAAGAAGCTAGATATAGGTTCGATTTACACTAAATTCAAGACGATAGACATATTTGTGTTTACCCATTTACTTTGCCGCAAACTTTATCAGGAAAATAATATCGAGTACCCTTTCCCTTCTGTGTAAACTGGACCTATGTCTATCTTCTTGACTTTAGTGTCCTGACGATAAAATTGTTGAAAGTATCCAATAATTGCTTAATAAGTGAATAATGATGTAAATTTTAAAGTAACTTTTAAAATTGCAAAAATACAAAGAAATATTAAAATATTTCTCCTCATGTATTGTTTTTTTTTTTCATAATTCTTTATTTATTTACCAGTCGAAATTAGAAGAAATATATTAATATAATGGAAAAGATTTTTTTTTAAAAATACAATCATAGATGTTGCCGTAGTAAGAATAATCTTATAGAGAAAGGCAAATTTGAATCAGGAAAGTTGTAGCCAAACACGTAGTTGAAATTTGATGTTAATCATTTCTTGTATAACTATCGATGTATGAGTTAACAGTTCACTAGTTAAGTTCATCCATAAGAAAAGGGTATCGTATTATATTTTTGTTTGTTTTTTCATCAAAAGGATACGGATTTATTGACGACAATACCCAAAACTTATTTAAGATACCTATAGATTTAATATAGATTTAACGAGGAGGCACAGTTGAGTAATGGATTGAGGAATCGGA
>CAHIKZ030002688.1:387500-412500 GCA_903632075.3 Acanthosepion pharaonis | reverse complement strand
ATTATTTATTTTCTTTGATTTCTGGCGTTTACACATTTCTTTCCCGGCCCCGCCCAGGGACCTAAGGTTAGAAATGGCATCATGACACTTTCCACTGACAAAAAAAAAAAAAAAATACATAGATAAAGCCCTTCGCAAAGTATGGGCTGTACTTGTCAGAACAATTTTTTTGTATCTCCTTGAGGCATGGACTTCCAGGAATCCCTTCAATTAGTCTACTGCAATCTTTTCCAACCATTCCTAGGGTCCGACTACAACAGGGATTGTTGATGTTCCCATGTGCCACATTTTCGAGATTTCGATCATTATTATTATCATTATTATTGTTCTTCTTATTATTATCATTATTGTTATTATTATTATTATTTATTTTCTCTGATTTCTGGCGTTTACACATTTCTTTCCGGGTCCCGCCCAGGGACCTAAGGTTAGAAATGGCATCATGACACTCTCCACCGACAAAAAAAAAAAAAAAATATGACATAGATAAAGCCCTTCGTAAAATGTGGGCTGTACTTGTCAGAAAATTTTTTTGTATCTCCTTGAGGCATGGACTTCCAGTAATCCCTTCAGTTAGTCAACTGCAATCTTTTCCAACCAATTCTAGGGCTCCAACTACAACAGGGGTTGTTGATGTTCCCATATGCCACATTTTCGAGATTTATTATTATTATTGTTATTATTATTATTATTGGTATATGAAAGTTGTTCATAAGACGGAGTATATGAATGAACTTTTTATTTCCATTTTTTAAACTGCCTCCTCATTCACATGATGCGTTCATAGTATTCTCAGCATCCTTCTGTACAGCCACAGTTTTTTTTTACCTTTGGAATATAACCTAATTTTCGCTTGTACAAATATTGTAGAAACGAGATTTTATTATTAATTTTTTGCTTTAGCACATTTATCCAAACTGAATTCTATTCCAATGTCCTCACTGAAAGCTTTTACTGTTTTCAGGAGACCTTCCAGCTCACTGTCATTCCCTGCAAACAACTTTAAGTCATAGATGGCTTATTTTCTTTTGAGAGATCGCATAGTCATATTTCGTCCTGTTAAGTTCGCTGGTTAATGCTATTAGGGATAGACAAAATAGTAAGGGAGACAAAGAGTCACCTTGAAATATTCCTCTGTTGACGTCTATTTTGAGTTGAAGTGTTTTTTCCATATCGACCTACGTTGTTTCATGAAACTGATGATGACGGATGATACATTGTATATACTTAAAGACTTTAAAATCCAGGAATGGGGTACACTTTATCAAATAAAGATGTTTTCCGTAAAATACCCGGTTTTGGACTCGTTTTATGTCAGGCATGTGAGCGACCAAGATCCCACTTTTCCAACTCTTCTAAACTTTCATATGTCTTACGATAATCTATCCAATCAGTACTTATATATTTCTTTGTAATGAAGCAGTTTTCCAAGATTATCATATACATTAGTAATTGGTCTTTACACCCGTAAGAACCACGTTTGAACCATTTTTGTTCAAGAGGTAGTATCTCATTTTTTCTAAAGAGGAATATATATGTTTTTACAGAATGGATGTCAACAGTTTGTAAGTAGTGGGAAGTCATGTAATTGGTATGTGGTTTTTTGGGGATATTTTTGTCACCATTCTTGGGGAGGAGGAATGTAATTTCTTTGGTTACCCATAAAGGAATTTTTGTAGGATCATTGGCCATTTCTTGAAATTCTTTGTCTAGATTTTTTTTTCTGCCGTATTTAGATAATAGAGCCAAAAGTTAGGAATTTTATCTCTTCTTGGAGACTTCCAATTCTGTGCTTTTTTTTCAGTCTACATTCCCTTCTGTGATTACCACCCATGTTTGTTCTGGTTTATTTTTCATCCGTTATACCTCTTGCGTAATCCTATCTGCTTCTTTGTCACGTTCTTTAGGGCAAGCCCATATTTTTTTTTCCCCCAGAATTGTATAAGCTCTTCAATTTTTTTAGAGGTTGTCTCATCAATATTTTGTTTGCCTATTTCTCTGTAAAATTTCTTTACGTCGGTTTGAAAGATAATCTGCCTGATGAATGTTTTTCATAGCGTCTAATTCTTTGAATCTTCAGGTGTATGTTACTTTATTTTTTTCTTTAGCTGATAGGACTTCATTTTCATTCATATTTTTTTTATTTTCTTTTGATTTTTCGGCGTTTTTTTTTTTTCCTTACGTTTGTTCCTCTTGCCAGTTCGCCGAGTAGGGATAATTCACTTCTAAGTTGTTCAATTTCTTTCTCTATTTTTCTTTTCCAAGATTGATATATTTGTGAGACTGTCTTTTTTTTTTTTTACTTTGATGTTTAATTTTTTAGTTGATGCTCTTGTTGATGCATATATTACATCGTTGAGATTTATATGCGGGTCGACTTCTTCCAGAATTTATTTGAGAGCTGCATTGTCGAGTTTTATAGTTTTGAGGATATGCTTTGTTGGTTTTAATTTTTGGAGACGTTCTCGTTCTTCTATATCAACATCGTGTGTCTGACATATGTCTCATGATTTCTTCCTTGGCTTCTTGTATACTTTTCGTGTTTTCCGTAAAATACCCGGTTTTGAACTCGTTTTATGTCAGGCATGTGAGCGACCAAGATCACACTTTTCCAACTCTTCTAAACTTTCAGCATTATTTTCAGAGAGATAGGGGTGTATCCCATAATCTGTAGTTTGGGTGATGTTACGAGTTTTTATTTCCATTTCTGGTTCACTTTCATGGTCTGGAGAGTCACTTTTATTATTATTATTATTATTATTATTATTATTATTATTATTATTATTATTACCTTTGATTTCTGGTGTGTACACATTTCTTTCTGTGTCCCACCCAGAGACCTAACGTCAGAAATGGCATCATGACATTTTCTACTGACCAATTAAACAATTAAAACACAAAACACACACACACACACACACATATATATATATATATATATATATATATATATATATATATATATATATATATCGTGCTGTGTTTTATATTCAGTGGGTGCCAATACCGCGCTACCTGATACAAGATGGTCAATTCTTTCTGGATATTTATCACAGAATCTGCATTTTGGACTAACACAATTAAGTAAACAAGCAATTGTCCTGTGCAGCAAAATCTTCTGTTTCAGCTTTTAATTCTATACTACGTAGCCATTGATGGGTATGGGATCATTTTTATTATTATTTTTTTCCTTTGATTTCTGGCGTTTACACATTTCTTTCCGGGTCCCGCCCAGGGACCTAAAATTAGAAATGGAGTCATGACACTTTCCACTGACAAAAAAAAAAAAAAAAAAAAAAATACATCGATAAAGCCCTTCGTAAAGTGTGGGCTGTACTTGTGAGAACAATTCTTTGCATCTCCTTAAGGCATGGACTTCCAGGAATCCCTTCAATTAGTTTGCTGGAATCTTTTCCAACCAATCCATGGGTTCCAACTACAACAGGGATTGTTGATGTTCCCATATGCCATATTTTCGAGATTTCTAATTCAAGGTCCTTATATTTTGACAGCTTTTTGAATATCTTCAAAGATACATTGCAGTCAACAGGGACTGCCATATCAATAAGGAGGCACTTTTTTTGTTTCTGCTCTCTAATAACAACGTCTGGGCGGTTGGCTTCGATTGTTTTATTATTATTATTATTATTATTATTATTATTATTATTACCTTTGATTTCTGGTGTGTACACATTTCTTTCCGGATCCCGCTCAGAGACCTAACGTCAGAAATGACATCATGACATTTTCCACTGACCAATTAAAAAAAACAAAAACAAAAAAAAACAAAAAAGAAACACATATTTTACATAAAGCCCTTCTTAAAGTGTATGCTGTACTTGTCAGAACAAATTTTGTATCTCTCTGAGGAATAGACTTCCAGTAATCCCTTCAATGAGTCTACTGGAATCTTTTCCAACCAATCCGAGGGCTCCAGCTACAACTGGAATTGTTGATGTTCCCATGTGCCACATTTTTGAGATTTCGATTTCAGCGTCCTAGTATTTTGATAGCTTTTTGAACATCTTCAAAAATACATTGCAGTCTGCAGGGACTGCAATATCAATAAGGAGACAATTTTTTGTTTGCAGTTTCTAATAACGATTTTTGGGCGATTAGCTTTTATTGTTCTGTCTGTGTGTATTGTGTAGTCCTATACAACTGTTGCACGCCCTATCGCCTTAACAGGATCTCGGTAGTGTTCATATTATTATTATTATTATTATTATTATTATTATTATTATTATTATTATTATTATCAGATTTCTCTTTTGTCTAATACAGGAATGGTCCTGAATACCTGATTATATCGATAGACTTTTCATTTTCATTTTATATTATTCGTCTCCAGATTAATAAGACGATCATTTTCAATCTTTTTTTTTGTCCTATTATAAATATCATTTACATCCTATCTCTCTACTTTTCATTCATCTTTGCCCTCGGCCATCAAAAAGTAATAACATAATAAAGATAATATAAAAATTATATTTATTTACTTTTTTTTTTATTCAATTCAAGCCACTTTTGGGATATCGCTTGAAACGAACCCTTACCCGAAGGTAACAAACAAAAAAAAAAAAAAAATCGATGAACGATAATTACTTTAACTTTTTTCAAATATATTTACCACGAAATCTTTCGTGTTTTTTTTTTCTGTTAATTTTTTTACTTTTTTTCTTCATTTTTTTTTTCTTCTTTCTTTGTTGCTCCTGAAGGCGAGATTCGAGAAGAATTTTTAAAAAAGCGAGATTCGGGAAAAATATTAAAAAGAAAATAGAAGTTTCTCTAGCAGTAGAGAAAATCTGGAAATCGTAAAAAAAAAAAGAGTAACAATTGAACTTTTAAAAATGATTCTTCAATAAAATAAACTATAATATTTTCTTACAAGCCAGTTGTTTTGCGCGATAATTTATTTTCTTGACGAAGTTAACTTCATTTATGAATTTTTTTTACCCTGTACAAGGCCAAAGAGCCACTCGAGGTGGATTGTTACAGAGCAAGAGGCACAGATTATGGGGATATGAGAGGAAGATAACGGTTAACCGGGCAACCTTTGCTAAAAGGTATCACCTTACAAATAAATGCTTATAGTCTCAAATGCAATCTACAGTTCGTCTGAAGTTATTATGCAAATAGGATAAACCACAATAACTCGAAATTACTTTAAACAACTTTTGTCTAATTTTAAACGATTAATTTAGACATCAAAATAAAGCTTGTGTTAAATTTGTAGGTAGTTAAGGCATATTTTATAAAATCTACTGGATTTCTTATAAATATTGCAGTCTGAAGTTATTATGCAAAACCAGAAAAATACTTTTTACTTTAATAACACGGTAGTAACATGATCAACACCTATAACAAATATATAAGTCTTTGAAGGATTTACAACTTAATATCAGTCAATAAGTTTTGTGCCATGCGTGATACACGCTTAGGCGATCATGTATCTTTCGATATATGATTGCCGAGGCAGATTTTTTTTCAGCAGTAAGTTGCATTTTCTTTCTGCGGTAGACCAGTTGCTATCCAAGGCTATAGAACCCGGTTTGCCTTGCTATTTACTCAAGCTGAGGGAAGAGAAGAAGATTCATACCTTTCCCACGTAAGTGAACGCAATGGATTCGACTGGAATTCGAACTCGGCACTCCGTTTCCTCAATCCTGGCCGCTATCCATTACTCCAACGTAGGGACAACCTTTGCCAAAAGGTGTCATCCACCAAATAAATTTTTACATTCTCAAATGTCTCAATCTACAATCCGTCTGAAGTTATTATGCAAATAACATAAACCATAATAATTCGAAATTACCTTAAACAACTTTTGTCAAATTTTAAACGATTAATTTAGACGTCAAAAATTAAACTTCAGTTAAATGTGTAGGTAGTTACGACATATTTTATTAAAGTTATTGGATTTATTAAAAAAAAACTTGCAGTCTGAAATTGAAGGAGATATTAAAAGCAAAAAGAAAAGTCAATAACGAATGTGTTAGAGTTTTTTTGTATTTTTTTTTTTTTTTTTTACATTTTCCCTTCATTTTGTCTTTCTTTGCTGTTCCTAAAGGCGAGATTAGAGAAGAATCTTAAAAAAAAGGCGAGATTCTAGAAGAATTTTTAAAAAGGCGAGTTTCCAGATTTTTTTTTAAAAAAGGCGAGATTCCAGAAGAATTTTAAAAGAAAATAGATATTTCTATCTAGCAGTAAAGAAAATCTGGAAATCAGCAAAAAAAAAAAAAAAAATTAAATTCATTTAGAAAACGAGTAAGAATTGAATTTTTAAAAATGACTCTTCAATAAAACAAACTATAATATTACTTTAAAAGTCAGATATTTCTTGGACAAAGTTAACTTTACTTTTTATCTTTTTTCTTACAAGGATGTTCACCCTGTACAAGACTAATCGAGGTGGATGGTTACAGAGTAAGAGGCGCATAAAACGAATTGCATAGATTTCACCTTAGCCTAACCCTTCAGCAGCGATTCAATACTGCTGGTAGACCCTATACTACACTGCGAGCATTCTCTATAAAGGGAGACAACCTTTACAAAAGGTGTCACCTACCAAATAAATTCTTATCACTTCGCATTAATGCGGGCGTTCACCAAGACTATATATTTTCTCCTACGTTGTTTATTATCTTCGATGGAATCAGTCACCAATTGGGCATTTATGATGATGACACAACTATTTACTCCTGTGTTAATAGCAAATCCAATAGGTGAAACAAAATAAAACTGGCATCTGCTTTTGAAAAATAACCACCAATAAGTTGTTAGCTGGGACAAGGAATGGCTTGTAAATTTGAATACATCCAAAACGAATCTGCTATAGAGAGCGTTATTTTGGCTTCAATCGGCATGGCTAATGCTAACCTCCATGAGGGCAACTCATTTTGGCTTCTTGGTCACCACGTTTTTCACTGACATGAAGTGGAATTGTTATAGAGAATCAATTGCTACGTCTGCGGTGAGGAAAGTTTGTTTACTGTGTTATGCCAGACAATTATTCTCATCAGAATCCATCTTAATCACTGATCAATCTACAATTCCTCTGTGCACTGAATACTACTGCAATATCTGGTCTGGTGTTCCAATATATTATCTCCAGGTTCTTGATAAAACATAGAAGTGTATGCAATGTGATAAATCCTGATCTGGCATCTCGTCTTCAGTCAATTTCTCATTGATGTGACATGGCTTTCCCCCGTCTTTTCTACGAATATATTCATGGCAATTGTTCTGGTGAGATTTTCTCATTAGTGCATCGATTACCTGAATTCAATCGAGCTACTACAAAGTGCCCTGTGAAAAACGCGATGAATTCAGGAAGAAATATGTTTAGCTATCATGATTCATACACAAACGGAACAATCATAGATCTTCGAAATGTTTCTCTAGATGTTTAACACGAGGCTGTAAGCTTGGTAAGCAGGTGCCTATGCGAATGGTATCAAGAGGAATTTCATTCTAAGCTTCCGTTAAGTTCCACTTCAATGAATCAATATCGAAGATGTTACGACGACTGTTTTGCAAGCGAATTATGAGTCTACTCCAGATAAAGTAACCCATAACATTTGTTCTGGGCTTTTAGAGTCTCACTAAGTTGGAGTAATAAAACTGGTATCTGCTCTTGAAAAATAACCATGAATAAGTTGTTAGCTGGGACAAAGAATGGCTTGTAAATTTGAATACCTCCAAAACGAATCTGCTATAGACAACGTTAGTTTAGCTTCAATCGGTATGGCTAATGCTTACCTTCAGGAGAGCAAGTCATTGTGGCTTCTTGGTCACCACATGACATGAAGTGGAATTGTTATAGAGAACCAATTGCTCCGCATTCGGTGAGGAATGTTGGTTTACTCTGTTATGCCAGACAATTATTCTCATCAGAATCCATCTTAATCACTGATCAATCTATACTACTGCCATATCTGGTCTGGTGCTCCAATATATATCTCGTAATTCTTTAGAAAACTTATAGAAGTGTATGCAATGTAATAAATCCTGACCTGGCATCTCATCTTCAATCAATTTTTCACTGATGTGACATGGCATCCCTCCGTCTTTTCTACGAATATATTCATGGCAATTGTTCTGATGAGATTTTCTCATTAGTGCATCGACTACCTCAATTCAAGGGAGCTGCTACAAAGTGCACAGTCAAAAAAGCGATGAATCCAGAAAGAAATCTATTTAGCTATCACGATTAATACACAAAAAGGGAACCATCATCATAGATGTTTGAAATGTTTCTCTAACACGAATTTGTAAGCTTGTTAAACGGGTGGCTATGCGAATGGTGACAGGAGAAATCTCATTCTAAGATTCAGTTAAGTTCCACTTCAATGAATCAATATCGAAGATGTTACGACGACGGTTTTGCAAGCGAATTAGGAGTCTACTCCAGATAAAGTTATCCATAACATTTGTTCTGGGCTTTTAGAGTCTCACTAAGTTGAACCAATAAAACTGGCATCTGCCCTTGAAAAATAACCATGAATAAGTTGTTAGCTGGGACAAGGAATGGCTTGTAAATTTGAATACATCCAAAACGAATGTGCTATAGAGAACAGTATTTTGGCTTCAATCGGCATGGCTAATGTTTACCTTCAGGAGAGCAAGTGTTTGTGGCTTCTTGGTCACCACGTTTTCTACTGACATAAAGTGGAATTGTTATAGAGAATCAATTGCTACGCATGCGGTGAGGAATGTTGGTTTACTGTGTTATGCCAGACAATTTTTCTCATCAGAATCCATCTTAATCACTGATCAATCTACAATTCCCCTGTGCACTGAATACTACTGCCATATCTGGTTCTGGTGCTCCAATATATATCTCGTAATTCTTTAGAAAACTTATAGAAGGGTATGCAATGTAATAAATCCTGACCTGGCATCTCGTCTTCAGTCAATTTCTCACAAGCGAATTAGGAGTATACTACAGATACACTAATCCATAACATTTAGATCTGGGCTTTTAGATTCACTAAGATGGACCAATATAAAAAGGAATCTGCTGTTGAAAAATAATTACCAATTATTTGTTAGCTGGGACAAGGAACGGGTTCTAAATGTGATAACCTCCAAAACGAATCTTATCTTTTTATTAGCATAGAGAATGTTTTTTGGCTTCAATCAGCATGGTTAATGCTAACCTTCAAGAGAAGCAACTCATTGTGGCTTCTATGACTTCACGTTTTCCACTGACATGAAGTGGAATTATTATAGAGAATCAATTGCTACATCTGCTGTGAGGAAAGTTGTTACGCTTTGTTGTGCCAGGCAATTTTTCTCGTCAGAATCCACCATACACATGAATAAATTGCCCCTGCGTTGAATATTGTTGCTAGATCTATTTTGATATTCCTGCTATATATGAGTCCTGATAAAAAAAAAAAGTATCGAGACTGTTACTCTGGTAACAGAGCTAAAAGACGCAAAGGGGAGCCGCTTGGCACAGATTAAACCTTGCACTCTGTCGTGCATATATACTACATCATAACGTTCTCACTCACGTTGTTCATAGCAGTGCTTGGAGTGAGAGTGTGTAGAATGTGGCCGTCTGACTACACCATAGTGATTCTCTCTACATACCCACTAGATCTCGCCCCTTACGACTTTTACGGCTTCAAAAGTTAAATCCACTTGAAAGGAACAATATCTCAAGACGTCAGAGAAATCCAACAGAATGCCACAAGGCATCTGCTCGCTATCCCAAAAAGGAGTTCTAAGAATGCTTCCATCAATATAAATGACACTGGATAAATTGTGTGGCTTTAAAAAGGGACTTCTTCGAAGGAGATTATGTACGAATTGATATCTGTTGTAGTTTTCTTTCTATAACATTAGTCCAGATAATTCTTGATCAGAACTCGTGTCACTAGATTCCCGATAAATGTAAAGAAGGGCTTGTAATGTAATCACCCCTGACCTTGCATAACGGTGATTTGAGACTATGTACGTGTCAGAGCGGTTCTGCGAAGGTCAGGACTGGGGGATCTCGATAATGTAGCTCGTCAGAACATTTGACGTGGAAATAGCGATAGAATGTATAATATTCCGTTCTGTGAGTAATGGACTGTAGGGTAGAAAATAGTTTATCACCCACAAGCCCGCGTAGACGCTTTTGAATTCTATCCCGACAGGTATGCAGCAGCTGAGCAGCTCTAATCCCGATATGGCAGCGATAATACATTATTGGGATGATCTGACATTTGTTAGGATAGAGCAATGGCAGCGGGAGAAAGGTATTTTCTGGAGAGATTAAAATTAACCGACCATTCTTCAAGCATCTTTGGCCATGGCACGAATATATGCATTCTATGTGTTGTCTGACGTGAACATTTGAAACAAGTCAAGACAGTGAATATTGGGTAGCCCCAGACAAGGTAAGGCATCAATGCTCCATTCATGGTCTTATCTGACTCTAGGAAAGATAGATCAATGGCAACAAGAGTTAGGTAATTTCTGGAGCGATTCAATGAACCGACCGTTTTTACAGTCATCTTTGCTGACGGCACCAATATATGCATTACATCTATGCTCTGACGTGAACTTTTGAAACGAGTCTAGACAGTGAAGGTTGGGTTGCTCCAGACAAGGTAAGGCAGCAATGCTCCATTCATGGTCTTATCTGACTCTAGGAAAGATAGATCAATGGCAACAAGAGTTAGGTAATTTCTGGAGCGATTCAATGAACCGACCGTTTTTACAGTCATCTTTGCTGACGGCACCAATATATGCATTACATCTATGCTCTGACGTGAACTTTTTGAAACGAGTCTAGACAGTGAAGGTTGGGTTGCTCCAGACAAGGTAAGGCAGCAATGCTCCATTCATGGTCTTATCTGACTCTAGGAAAGATAGATCAATGGCAACAAGAGTTAGGTAATTTCTGGAGCGATTCAATGAACCGACCGTTTTACAGTCATCTTTGCTGACGGCACCAATATATGCATTACATCTATGCTCTGACGAACTTTTTGAAACGAGTCTAGACAGTGAAGGTTGGGTTGCTCCAGACAAGGTAAGGCAGCAATGCTCCATTCACGGTCTTATCTGACTCTAGGAAAGATAGATCAATGGCAACAAGAGTTAGGTAATTTCTGGAGCGATTCAATGAACCGACCGTTTTTTACAGTCATCTTTGCTGACGGCACCAATATATGCATTACATCTATGCTCTGACGTGAACTTTTGAAACGAGTCTAGACAGTGAAGGTTGGGTTGCTCCAGACAAGGTAAGGCAGCAATGCTCCATTCATGGTCTTATCTGACTCTAGGAAAGATAGATCAATGGCAACAAGAGTTAGGTAATTTCTGGAGCGATTCAATGAACCGACCGTTTTTACAGTCATCTTTGCTGACGGCACCAATATATGCATTACATCTATGCTCTGACGTGAACTTTTGAAACGAGTCTAGACAGTGAAGGTTGGGTTGCTCCAGACAAGGTAAGGCAGCAATGCTCCATTCATGGTCTTATCTGACTCTAGGAAAGATAGATCAATGGCAACAAGAGTTAGGTAATTTCTGGAGCGATTCAATGAACCGACCGTTTTACAGTCATCTTTGCTGACGGCACCAATATATGCATTACATCTATGCTCTGACGTGAACTTTTGAAACGAGTCTAGACAGTGAAGGTTGGGTTGCTCCAGACAAGGTAAGGCAGCAATGTCCATTCATGGTCTTATCTGACTCTAGGGAAAGATAGATCAATGGCAACAAGAGTTAGGTAATTTCTGGAGCGATTCAATGAACCGACCGTTTTTACAGTCATCTTTGCTGACGGCACCAATATATGCATTACATCTATGCTCTGACGTGAACTTTTGAAACGAGTCTAGACAGTGAAGGTTGGGTTGCTCCAGACAAGGTAAGGCAGCAATGCTCCATTCATGGTCTTATCTGACTCTAGGAAAGATAGATCAATGGCAACAAGAGTTAGGTAATTTCTGGAGCGATTCAATGAACCAACCGTTTTTACAGTCATCTTTGCTGACGGCACCAATATATGCATTACATCTATGCTCTGACGTGAACTTTTGAAACGAGTCTAGACAGTGAAGGTTGGGTTGCTCCAGACAAGGTAAGGCAGCAATGCTCCATTCATGGGCTTATCTGACTCTAGGAATGATAGTTCAATGGCAACAGGTGTTTGTTATTTTCTGGAGAGATACAATGATCCGATCATTCTTCCAGCATCGTCGGCGATGGTACGTACATATGCATTCCATTTGAGGTCTTATGTGAACATTTGATATCTGCCGAGGCTGGGCAGTTAGAACTGGGAAGCCCCAGTACAGATATGGCAGAAATGCTCCATTCTTGGTTTGATATGACTCTTGGAAAGATAGAGGAATGGCAGCAGGTGTTAGGTATTTTCTGGAGAAATGCACTAACCGATCATTCTTCCAGCATCTTTGGTGATGGCATGAATATATGCATTCTATTTGTGGTCTGAGGTGAACTTTTGAAATTAGCCTGAAAAGTGAGGATTGGGCTGCCCCAGTACAGATATGGCAGAAATACTCCATTCTTGGTCTGATCTAACATTTTTTAAGATAGAGCAATGGCAGCGAGAGTTAGGTATTTTTTGGAACGATTTTATGAACCGACCGTTTTTAACGTCATCTTTGGCGATGGCATGGATATATGCATTTCATTTGAGGTCTGCTGTGAACATTTAATATCTTCCGAGGCTGGGCAGTTAGTATTGGGCAGCCCCGGTACAGATATGGCAGAAATACTCCATCTTGGGTCTGGTCTGACTCTTGGAAAGGTAGGGCAATGGCAGCGGGAGTTAGGTATTTTCTGGAGCGATACAATGACCTGACCATTGTTTCAGCATTTTTGGCGATGTCGCGAATATATGCATTTTATTCGTCGTCTAAGGATTTTTTTTTAATCTGCCGAGTTTGGACAGTGTGGATTTGGCAGCCCCATCCCAGATATGGCAGCAATAATCCATTCTTGGTCGGATCTGTCTCTTGGAAAGATAGATTAATAGCAGTGGGAGTTAGTTATTATCTGGGGTGGTACAATGCACCAAAATTTCGTCCAGGATCTTTGGAGATGACACGAATATATATGCATTCCATTTGAGGTCTGAGGTGAACTTTTGAAATCAGCCGAGCCTGAAGAGTATGGATTGGTTACCCCCAGCCCAGATACGGCAGCAATAATCCATTCTTGACTCTTCTAAAGATAGTACTCAGAAGGAAGACTCAAATCCGTGCTGTAACGATACAAAGATGTAACCATTTCGACAGTTTCTTCAGACACTCTTCGTATATATGTGTTCTATTTGACGTATGGGGTGATCTTGAGTCCCGATAGGCGTTCAAGACAAGAATTTCTTTGAGAGAACACCCATCCATCACTATCGGTATAAAGTTCGGGGTCTGCTCGATGGTGGTGGAAGGTTAGTTTGGTTTTGGCCGTATTGATTTTTATAAGCTAGTCCGTCCCCCATTAAGCCTCCTGGGATAGGTCATAAGGGAGATAAGCTGTCAGGTTCTGGTCTTCCTGATTTTCGAAGGTGCACCTATAAACTGTTGTATAATCTCCATAGTTATTCGCTCGAGATCTGTATGTTCTTAGAAAGATCGTTGTTTTAAAAAATCATTTCATCCATCTAACGTAACCCTGCCGGCTAGAGCTCTGTCCTGTCTCTCCGGTGGTTCTGGCCAAAAAGTAAACCACCCGATCTTCCCCCGGTGAACTGAAGGAACCACCACTATCCGCCACGTTGTAAATTTTTGATCCGAACAGCAGTATTTCGATCTCTCAGAACGATCCGGAGGTAGGATGAATTAAATGGCTGGGTATTACGCTGAAAGGAACTCACTATTCATGCAAAAAAAGTTTCTTGTCGTAGCCGCAAAGACATGAAAAAGAAAAAATAGGCAACTCTTTCGGTTCCTGTACAAAGAGCCCTTTTTAGGCCACTGTTTTTATGTCACTACCGAAGAATTTACACGAGTACAAAATGTAACGAGGTTCACTCGTTTGGGGTCGGAAGTGACAGAGAGAGAAAGACGATTATTATGCTGATAGGAATTCAGCCGATCTAAGGGACATAATTCGTGGATCTTCATTTGCACTCTACGATATAGCAGTCTGCTTTCTCACAGCTTTGTTGACGAAGATATCTGGATTCGTACGGGTTCTATTTCTATCTCTTGGTTCGGATCGGTCTTCTTGACGCAGGACAACCAACAGACCAGATCAGCAAAATCCAACAAGCTGTCTCTTCCGCGTTCTTCCACGTTCCGATCTCCGATCTGACTAACTCAAGCGTGCAGGCAGCTTATATAGAGAGAGGCGGAGCTAAACCATCTTTAGGCACCGCCCCGAATTTTAATATGCAAATCGCCTTTGACCACCATGCAAGCTTTTCCGGTCCCCGAAAATCAGCGGGAACCCAGTTTTCAAGAGATACTAAAATCGGATTCGGACCTCCTGCTGGGTCTTCCGCAGCCAACGCCTACTTAAGTTTTACCAAAACCACTTATCCCGTCTGGTTGAATTCCGCCATTCAGACCACCCAAAAGTCTAATTCGCCATTTATCACAACCTTTACTTTAACGAATCCGTCTCTTAATCACTTTGGAATTATTACATTTAATTAACTAATAACTCAACCCCAGAAACAATTATTAAGAGAAAAAAAAAAGCAAGAGAAAAAAAAAATAAACTTATTTCTGGAATTACTCCGGAAACCCTTCTACACAAGTAATTAGCACCGTCATCCTAATTCTTTAGCACTATTGATTACTAAATCCACCTCGGGGTGGGGGGTCTCTCTCTCTAGGTCACACTCAATCAAGGCAGTAAAGCCTCTGAGAAGCAAAAAGTTAAGTGAGTGTTAGAGAATATAAGAAAAAGTCACTATTAAGGAGCGAGAACAGTAAAAAAAAAAAGAAGACAGAATATATCGACTGAATTTGCATTTTAATACTTGAAGATCAAATTTGACTTGGAAACAAGAAGCTGAAAGAGAGTTCCACAAGCAAGAAGTGCGATAGAAGGCACTGTTAGCAGATAACTTACCGTTAAATCTAGCTGTTTCAACTGTAATTATGATGAGACCTTGCTGCCATCTAGTACTGCGCTTAAATTCATAAAGTCTAGGTACCATAGCGGAAAGCTCATCAGAACAATTACCATAAATGTATCTATGGAAAAAACACAGGAAAGCTTGGTTACGGCGGTGGGAAAATGACAGAAGCCGAAATGCCAGATCAGGGTCAATAGTCTTGCAGATTCTTATTTTTATTTTATCAAGAATCTCTAAATATATAGCAGCAGCACCAGATCAGATGCATATTGCAGAAGGAAAGGAAAACTGAGAAGAGGGTCTTGTAAAAGTTCGGTATTTTCATCAAACAATTATGCATTTTCTTTGGGGTTTTCTTCTGCAGGAATCGTAACTTCTTGGCAGCCTAGAGTACAGTATTGAAAATTCCTCTTTTTTCCGTTCATATGGTAAAGTCAATGATTTGGAACAAATTTTAAAATCAGCGCCATGAACCTGCAAATTGGCATTTTGCAAAATAAAAGAATGCTCTTTTCAATGGAGATGAGAAAATAATGCTCGAATTTTGAGAAGTGGGTCGGGCCGACTACATTCTCGTCCTTGTTGTAGCCGGATGAAGTTGTGAAGAAGGTAAGACGATTAAAAGAGGGGAAAAAACGTGTGAGAGAGAGGAGAGCGATAGAGAGAAGAAACATTGAAAGGAAAAAAAAAGAAATGAAGATGAAAAAAAGAAATGAACAAAACAATGTGGAAGGAAAAAAAGGAAGAGGAAAAAAGGAAGGTGGAGAAGGAAAACATGATTGATTAGAAAATACGAAGAGGTTATCGAAAACGAAGGACGAGAGAAAGCGGAAAGGAAAAGGAAGAAAAATGAAGAAAATAGAGAGTGGAAGAGAAGGGGAACGAGAAACGATTGGTGAAGATAAAGAAGAGGATATTAAAAGATAATAAAAGAAATAAAGGGAAGAAGAAGAAGAAGAAGAAGAAGAAGAAGAAGAAGAAGACTGCAACGTGGAAGATAAAAAGAGGGGGGTTAAATTAGAAAAAGAAAAGGGGGAACTGGGAGAGAAGAGGAGGAGGAAGCGGAGAAGAAGAAGTAAAATGCAATGGGGAAGTTAAGAAGAGGGAATTGAAAATAAAGGCGAGAAAGATAAAGAAAAAAGTGGAAGAAGAAGAAGATATAGAAGAGGATTTGTTTAAAGAAGAAGAAGAAGAAGAAGAAGAAGAAGAAGAAGAAGAAGAAGAAGAAGAAAAAGACTGGAACGTGCAAGATAAAAAAGAGGGGATTTAAAATAAAAAAGAAATGGGAAAGGGGGACCTGGGAGAGAAGAGGAGGAGGAAGTGATGAAGAAGAAGAAGAAGGAGGAGAAATGCAATTGGGAAGTTAAAGAAGAAGGAATTGAAAATAATGACGAGAAAGATAAAGAAAAAAGTGGAAGAAGAAGAAGAAGAAGAAGACGACAAAACAGAAAGGAACGTGCAGTATAAAGAAGTAGAAGGAAAAGAGGGGAAAGAAGTGGAGACCATGAAAATGAAGAAATACAAAAAACAGAAGGACGAGAAGTGGGAGGGGATATACAAGGAATATTGAGATAATAACTAAATTTGTCTTTTCGAAAAAGAAATCGTTGGAACGGGTGTCGACTGAGCTGAAGAGTATGGCAAATAAAGGGGAGAGGAAGGGGCGATGAGTGATATTCCAGAGGAAGGAGAGCAAACCTTGGAAAACAAATGAATGAATGAAGGGCAGCGTCTTTTTGGTGCCAAGCCGCGGCTGTTTTATCTCGGGTGTTTCATCTGGACAACATTTGGTAGAAAAGGCAATGGATCATGGCGGACACAGGATGGTGGCCCGCCTTGCAAAACACAATCAATCATTGGTCTGTAAACCGTCGAGCGGCCAAAGAACGAGCACAAGAGGACTCCTGGATATGGGGGAGGCTGGGCAGTGTGTAAGGTGGGGAGTGAGAAATGGCAATTCGGCTGAGGTGAGGATGAAAGAAGACATATTTCATTGTTCAGGGGAGGTAGAGGAAAGTGCCAAAAACGTGTTAGTCGAAGAGTGAGAAAGTGTTTGTGTGTGTGTGTATGTGTGTATGTAGGTAGGTGCGAGTTTTATAGATAAAAAGATGAGAGAGAACAAAAGCTTAATGGAGTGAGCGAAAGATGGGAGGACGAACATATTGAAAAAAAATTGCTTATCCTTGTCGATTTTTTCTTTCTGCGCGCATATATATATATATATATATATATATATATATATATATATATATAAATATATATATATATACGTACAGATATATAATTGTATACATTGGTGCATCGAGGCAACAAAAAGCTCATTCAAGCCAGTTTTGTTATAGATAATATTATAATCTTAAATTCTTTTTTTTTCTTGTCGGCGGATTAATTTCCGTATATTTGTGTTGAAAGTTTAAAGAAACTGTCCGCAGTCTGTGTGATTGTTTATGAAGTTTCCAAGTTTACGATTGGCTATCATCATTAACAACCATTATCTTATATGCCGTGTCCATTCATGACGTCACGGACCATGGCTCTCTACAACTACCCATTCTCATTAGCCTTTAGTAATCTGCCTTTTTTTTTTTTTTTTTTTAGCCGAACCTAAACACTCCTAAATTGCCAACCATTGACAAAAAGAATTCGCGGTTAGTTATTCCCTTTTTCTGTCTATCCCTTTTTGCCTTCAGTAATTTCTGGATTTGGATTGTCATTTTTTGTTCGTTTTTTTGTTTTTGTTTTATTTCTTTTCCTTTTAGTACGGCTTATCAACATTTGTAGATTATTTAAAATCGAAATACATTTCTAAAAAATAATACTTACCTTTTTCTTTTTACTTGTACATATTGCATCAAGAATTTCTTGAGAATAACAATGAACAATATACCAGGTGTAACAGCAAAATTGTCCAAATGGTGTAACAGCAAAATTGTCCAATTGTTAGATTAAGCTTTGAATCGTTGTATCTTAGAAGTGATTAATGATATATTACTGGAATTCTCCGTGGTTTTTCTAAAACTATTGGACTCTACTTTGAGCAGTAAGAGTTTATAATTACTCCCCAAGCTTATCAGAATGATCGTGATAAAATCGATCAGAAATGAAAATGGCATGTTTATCATTAATTACTTATAGCCAAGGATAGATGCTCATGAAGTATTGAAATAAAGTTCAAATATATATATATATATATATATATATATATATATATATATATATATATATTCCAGGATAATTTGATGATGATGTTTGCCCTTTTCTAACCTTCTAAATTTCTGTCCTGGAGTAAAGAAATTTCTTCACAGATTTCACGTACGATTTCATTTTCAAGTGAGGCCAAGATGCCAGGTCAAGACCAGTAATACTAGAGATTCTTCTTTGGATTTTATCAAGAATCTGTAAATATATAGCAGAATGAAGGACAAATGGTAGCCTAATAAATATGTAAGATGTAAAACTGTTAAAATTAGTAAACCATCTACAAGTACGCTTTTAATTCAAGATACATATGTGTGTGTGTGTGTGTATTCAAACACATATCTAAACAACTGAATATATATATATATATATATATATATATATATATATATATATATATATATATATATATCAAGAAAGACGTTAGTATTACTAACACACAAAACAAGAGAATGTCTCATATCGAGAATATTTAACATAAAGGAGAGAAAAATAATTACTTTTAATAATATATGGAAATCTCCACCCTTTACCTGATGACGGTCGAGACCAGAAACAAGTGTAGTAAAATTATGGAAAATAAAGCATAATATTTTTTTAAAAATCCACATTATAAATTAAATCGTTTGCAGTATCTCTTTCTTTTAATATAATACACACTTTTTTTTTTTTGAAACTACTATAACCTCTTCCTTATATATATATATATATATATATATATATATATATATATATATATATATATTTAAAGAAAAAATTATAACCTGTAGAACAACATTTCCGCCGGGAAAAAACGATTTCAAAACCCATGCCAAATTCACTATAATTGAGAGAATAGAAAAGTTCAGAGCAGATAACATTAGAAAGATTTTAGAGTTCCATTAAAATAAGTGGATACAACGTCTAAAAAACACAATATCCAGTCGGGCTAAACCATAAATTTAACAATATAGATAGTACTACTATATAACTCTACAAATCAAAACCTACCCACATTTCTCACTCACACAAGACAGACACGCTTACGGAGGTGTTGAGGCCTCACACTTGTACACACACCCACACGAATATACACATTTACACACATCATACTCACTCACTCCCTAATGAGCCAAATGATAACACACACCCACAGCAATACACACGCTTACACATATCATACTCACTCACTCCCTAAGAACCAAATAACACACACACAAACACATTAACAGAGACACATCCCCTCCAGGACCAATAAAACTGTCAAACTGACCAGGGAATTCAGAGCAGCATGGATCCATCCAGCTCTTATCTCAAATAACAACTTAAAAGAGACTGTTTGACCAACACAAGGAATGTTAAAAGATTCATGTTAAAAAAGATAAAAAAAAAAAAAAAAAAATGAAAACTACAGACAAAAAAGTCATTTTCTCCATCAAGACATTCATTTCTGTAGTTCACTGCTACCAGCAAGCAGAAATATTTCTTCTCCTGATGATGGCCATTTTGGCCGAAACTAGTCGAGGAATCTAAATGAAATAATAAAAAAAAAAACGAAAGAATATTAATCTACAAACCCAGTGTGTCTGAAGATTTTAATTTTTAATTTTTTTATTGTTCAATATATATATATATATATATATATATATATATATATATATATATATATATTATATATATATATATATATATAAGAAAAAGGCTAAAAGCCAAAAAAGTTTTAAAAATAACATAAACCCTGGTTTCATTTGTAAGGTTTTAAGGCAACTGGAAAGATCTTTACATTATCGATTTTTAATTATGTCTTGATGACTTTTTTATTATCTATACCTAGTTGTTCTTTTACATTTTATCCATATATATATATATATATATATATATATATATATATATTGCCCGGCGAAATAATACAGATGTAACAGTAAGTTAATATACTGTTGCTTTGAAAGATGTGCTTTTTAAGTCGACAGGAACTAAGTTTCTACAAAACGTTGAAACGCTATGCACATAAAGTTTAAAGCAGACATCATTTCAGGCCCAAATATTCGAAGGTATCGATGGAAGTAACGGAAAGCCGTTTTTGTTAGCGTCAAAGTCATTTGCCATTACTAAGAGATCTGTGAGTAAAGCTGGCAAAAGTTATATTTTAACCAAAATGGATCGTTAAATTACTGGAAGCACTTGTGGTTAGTAGTCATGAAACCACGATTCAGTTGCAACATACATTAGGGATTAAAAGGAAAACAAACGCGATGATGGCGGGTGATGGTATGAAAGTTTAAAGGCAGCAAAAGAGCTAGATAAACCTTTAAATTAAAGATGTCTTAGTAATGGCAAGTGGAACTACGACGACCTAACGTTAAAACCAATATGATAAACAAAAAATTTCCAAATTTTCGGACTGCTTCTTGCATGGCGCTTAAATATATTTTTGGGCGGGTTGTCTACAGGACCTCCGTGTAGGTTATGTTTCTAGCACAGTTGTTGGGAGAGTAAATGAAAACCCTGTCCTTAGACCAACTCGTGAGCACCCAATATAAAGTTGGCCGTGATAGAGATTTAACTGCTCACGTAAATGCAGACCTAACAATATGCTAAGCGTCTGTCCTTGTGATTTGTTAATGGGCAAAGCAAATAAAGCTTCATGGGAAATTGTGAGCGACGAAAGTTGATTGGTATGCTTGCGTCTGACGGCAGAAGATGCATCCTGGGAATCAGAACGACTTCCCCCTTGCCGCAGCCAGTTGCAATGATCGCCTCAATCAGGTTCTGAAAATTTAATAATGAGGCGAGTCCCGTTGCACTGTTTAGGTGGGAGCAAATTCCTGGTTAGCATAATCGGAGCACCAACTTTGAGACGAAGAATATGAGGTGGGAGTCCGACGGCGGAAGGAAGTTAAAACTTCTATGGATACTCAGC
This sequence comes from Acanthosepion pharaonis, assembly GCA_903632075.3. Lineage (NCBI taxonomy): Eukaryota > Metazoa > Mollusca > Cephalopoda > Sepiida > Sepiidae > Acanthosepion > Acanthosepion pharaonis. Next base: position 391,333 of record CAHIKZ030002688.1, on the reverse strand, counting down.
TAATTCAGATGGATTGAAGTTCTGTCGATGGACTTATAAACATGACATTGCCCGGGAATGCAATCCAACAGTTTAAGGTTGATGGAATCAACTGTACAGTTCTTCGGTGCCAATATGGCCTAAATAAAGCCAATCGGCATCGGCAAAATTAGTGGATATGTTGTGAAGACTGCATTCATCAATTCATCCGGTGATTCAACAGTGGTGGCAAACTGATCCATCTGCACAATACCCTGTGTGTCAGATGGCATTTCCAAAATCAAGAAGGTCCCATGCGAAGTCAGCGGATCTGGAGTCCCCATTCAAGTAAGCACGCATGTTCGTGCTCAGTTTAAGAGTCTCCACGTGGCGCCAAAAGGGCAGACGAAAACAGGCAGGCGCGGACAGCGTCAGCGCGTGTACCTTTAGTAATAACAGGTAGAGTCTGTCTAAAGTCGCCTGAGAGGAGAAAAATTACTCCACCCATGGGGTCAGAGGAGTCGCGGATGTCTTGGAATTTTTGGTCAAGTATCTCAAGATGAAAAAAAACTCATCCCAAACTATAAGAACTTCAGCCTGTGGCGAATTCTTTGTTATGTGTGCAGAGAGGATTTGTGACCGGCATAGATCAAGTGACAACCTAAAAGCCGAATGAGCGGTTCTACCTCCCGGTAGCCATGTTGCAGAAATCCCGGAAGATGCGACCGCAATAGCGATCTCCCAATTTATACCTCTGCCAAGACTAATTTGGTAACAAAAGTTTTGCCAGTTCCTCCGGGCGCATCTAAAAAGTATATACCTCCACTTGAGCCGTTTTCCTTGTCTGTTATGGTAGTGAAAGCAACCCTCTGATCAGGTTTTTTTTTGGGCTCGTTTTCGGTATTGTATTTATTCAGCCCCTCAATGGAGTAGGATGTTTCCTTTAACTCCAGTTGGTACAGTGTCAAAACCGTCTTTGAGCGGTGGTGGTAAACCGTAATTTTGGTAAAGAGGCACCTCCCAGTTCGATAACAACATCTTCTAGGGCCACCAAAATCTGTTGAATATGAAGTCAGTGAAACCGCATTCAACACTTGGGCTGTTAATTTGAACGGAGAACAGCACATCATCTGACATGGATTTCTGTACTTCAGACAGAGCGACAGAGGATCGCTTAGTTCGCATCGCAAAAGCAAAATGGCGAACAGCGTTCGAAGCCGTGATGGCGTTCTGAGATAAATTTCCGCCATGGCTGCATCCCATTGGGAGTCGTCTTCAAGCAATCCCAAACGGAAGCATGCCTTTCTATAAGACTGGCAAAAATATATGTCAACAGTGCGAATATCTATAGTGAAACTCGGTGGCCCAGCAATTTCAAAAGTAGAAGACGGAGGTAAAAATATACTCCTGCTGGCTGGGGTTGGGGACAGTATAAACGCGTCCAAGGCAAGAGTTATACCTTATATCGGGATAACCCTCGACAGGGTCAACAAATCTTTCGCCGAACCCACCGGTTGTTTGACCACACATATATAGGAAAGGACTTGGGGGTATATCAATGTTTTGGCGAAAGCATCTGTTGAGCATAATTTAAAGAAAGCCGTTAGGGTTGTGTATTTAGGGTTTTCCACAACCTGCTGGGCGTTTTGTTCGGTGAAATACATCCTCTGTCGGGTTACAAAATAAAACTGTGTTCTTTCCTTAATAATTATCATCTTCGAAATAGTGAGTCCGACTATCGAATTTGACGTCGTTTGTTTTTGTTTTTTTTTTTGCCTATTAGATTTCTTACAGCGGCATTTTAAATTATTTTCTAATACTTTTTTTAAATATTGAATTAATTTCAAACAGAACCAATTCATTATAGATTTTTGTACCAAATTAAAAGGGAATTATAAAAACAAACTAAAGTACGTGAAATTATCTTTCCCTAAAGAGAATAAAGAATTATCCGATGTTTGGATTCATACAATAAGTAAAAATCGTTGTTTTTTTTTTCACCTGCTAAATTCAGCAGAGTGAGTATGTGTTTATTTTTTTTATTAAAAAAAATAAGTAACTTTTATTGAAACTTTAATGGTAAAATTAATACCATGTCTTTGGGATTCATAACAAAGTTAATAGGACATTTTTAATGAATTGGTCAAAACCAAACTCAAACAAAAATATTGTTTTCAATCGTTATGAGTCTACCGATTGAATAGAATTTTATTATAAACAATTGTCTTGTAAATTGAAATTTTTTAAGCATTCTGAATGTAAAAATAAAGAAAAAAAAAGTGCAAGACAATAATAAAACACTACATGCCAAAAAAAAAAAAAGTTTTGTTGAAATCAAATTGAAAAATGTGGAAATCCGATCCCATATATAGCCGAACACACACACACAAACAACCTGGGTTTTATAATAAGTATAACTCGATATGAGTTGTCCCCTTTTCATTCTCGCGATGACTCTTAATCGTGTTTTCAAATTGATTTCGTGCAAAAACAATTGTGTTTTTTTCCAATTTTTTTTTGTCAGAACCACCGCAAGGTAATTTACGTAGTCCTGTGAAGTTTTGTTGAAATCGGTTGAAAAATGTAGGAAATCCGATCCTATATATAAACGAACACACACACACACAAAATTAACCTGGGTTTCATAATAAGTATAACTAGATATGAGTTGTCCCCCTTTCATTCTCGCGATGCCTCTTAATCGTGTTTTCAAATTGATTTCGTGCAAAAACAATTGTTATTTTCCCAATTTTTGGCGCTGTTAGAACCACCATTTGGTAATTTTACGTAGTCCTGTGAAGTTTTGTTGAAATCGGTTGAAAATGTAATTTCATCGACCCAATATATGTACAGACACACACACACACACACACACACACACACACACACACACACACAAAAACACAATCTGCGTTTTATAAGTAATTTATATATATATATATATATATATATATATATATATAAGTATGTGTGTGTTTGTGTTTGTGTATGTGTGTGTATAAAACTGGTAGTCAAAATGCTTACAACTGAAAGAAAAATGAAAGAATACAAAAAGTAAAAAATGCAATAAGCATTTAGTGTAAAATGTAAAAAGCGACAAATAAGAACGACATTCGACACGTAAGCAAATTGGCGCAGAGGGTCATATCGTCACAGACAGACACGTACACACGCAGGTACACATACACTATGCAAAAAAAATTACACCAATACAAAATTCAAATATAAAGAAAAATCGATAAATATAAACAGTCAATTGCTGACGATTGGATGGCGTGATGTCCGGAGGATCTTTCTACCAAATTCTGGAGTCGAGGTGTTGAAGCTATCATCGGCTAAAGTTTGTTCAGGAAAATAGAGTATTAGAAAATATAAGAAAGGGATGTAAATGCCAAATACATTTTTTGTCCAACGAGCACAAGCATCTGAGAAGATTATGTTCGGCTAAACAGCTAAATGGGGAGGGCATGTTTGTTTAGAAAATTAGCAATTCTAAGACATGGGTTTGAGCAGCGAATCAGTAGTGATTTATGCATCTGAGAATAATTCATATTTATCTGTATCTCACTCATTTAAACCGTTATTTAACTCCTCTCTTTAAAACTTCTCTCTGTTAAATTTTAACCCCCACCTTCACCTTAAGGCTTTTCCTGTTCTTCTTTCTTCTGTTACACCCTCTCTCTAGAACTTTCATACATTTCACTCTCACACTTGTTTCCCCACTCCCACCCATACACTCCCACTAAAATTTTGTTTTTTTTTTATACCCGGAGTTACATTTTCAGATTTCTTTTTGAATTTGTAGGTTTGATGAATTGGATCGTGATTACGATTCCAATGTAATAAATTATAACCATGGAATATTAGTGTTTGAG
>CAHIKZ030002688.1:355000-385000 GCA_903632075.3 Acanthosepion pharaonis | reverse complement strand
TAAATAAATAAATAAATAAAATAAAACAAAAAAATAAAAAAATATTTATTTGACCCAAATAAATAAAAAAAGCGACTTCCAAAAAATAACCGCCATAATAGAATAAAAAATGCACCACTAACCCGTATATATATAAAAGCCGAGAAAATAACAGCATATGTGGGCCTTTTCAAATGAAAATTATTGCATATAGCATGAAACAGAACTTTCAAAAACTGGTTTTTATCAAATTTGTCTAAAACCTGACTTCTATGTTCACTTTTATATTTACACGCTCTATCTTAAAAACATATTGAGCACTTTATCCCATAAATATAGCATTTGGACCTTAAGACTATATTTTTTATATATATATATATATATATATATATATATATATATATATATATATATATATATATAATTTAACTTTTTATTTTTCATCCGACATCTTTTGTTAAATTGCGGTAATATATAGTTATTAAATTCGGATAAATGACAAGTTAGCCATCGCGATAATGTAGTAACTGTATAACAAATATATGTGCTAAGTTCAAACAAAATATACATAATATATATGTTATATTGATCTGTGCAAAAGTCTGATTTTTTTCGTAACAAACACAATAATACACATATAAAAAACAAACAACACATACACATAAAAATGTGTGCAGTGTGTCTGTCTGTGTTCCACCTTAACTGAGGTTTTAAATATATATATATTTATATATATAATTTAACAATTTTTTTTTTTTTTAAATTCTATATCAATTTCTTTTCTTTTTTTAATCATTTAAAGAAAGCGAACGAAAAATGTTCTACCTTCAAGGTGAATCAATTGGAAGGAAAACTGATGCTGTTGGCGTGGGTGGGGTCGGGTGTTGTTGGGTGTTATGGGGGTGGAGCTGTCGAAAAAGAGACGCTGCATTTTTCCCCACTTATTCGCTCGTAGACAGAAGACTGACAGGTTTTAGGATGCATTCATTTATTTGACCGATACTCGATGCAATGTTTTTTAACGAATTCGTTTCAAATTTGAGGTTAATGTTGAAGAAAATCATACAGTGTGTATATGTGTGTTTATAAGTTTTCTGAGAGAGATTGTGAGAGCGACTGTATGTAGGAAAGAGTCTGTATATATCTGAGTATATAAGAGTGTGTATGTGGGTGCGTATGTGTGTAAGTACATGTGTGTGTGTAAGTGTATCTGTGCTTGTGCGAAAAAAATCGGTGTGACTCATTGTATTGGAAAAAGCGTGTGTGTAAGTGTGCGTGTATATGTAGATTTGTATATGAGTTGGAGAAAATGGCAGAGTGAGTGAGATTTTGATAGTGCGTGCATATATGCGTGTTCAGATGTGAGTGGGAGAGAAATAGAGAAATTGAGTGAAAAAAAAACGATGTGACTGACAGAATGTGTAAAAAAAAAAAAAATTCAAAAGATTTGCATCTTTGCGCCTGCGCGATAGTGTGTGAATGTGAACAAGAGGATAGACGTGCGAAATCCTGAAGAAAAGAGCGTGCGTATTGTCGTAGTATATTGTGTTGTTTTTTTAAGAGTGAGTGTGTGTGTGTATTTAAGAGAGAGGGTGTTCTCATATATATATATATATATATATATATATATATATATATATATATATATAAATTATTTTTTAAGCCTGGTAATATTATATTTCTATTTATTTATGTAATGATCCGGTCTGAAGTGTTGAAATCGAAATTTCTATTTTAAAGAAATAAATATCACGATGGTCGTTTCCTTGATTATATATCTATATAAATATATACACACACACACACACACACACACACACACACACACACATATATACACACATATATATATATATATATATATATATATATATATATTTAAAAAATTCCTTTATGCATGTTTCATTAAAAACGACAGTTAAGGTACTACGGTTAAGGTTTTTATTTAATTTTTCTTGTGTTCTGACAAGAGCTTTCTTTTCTAGACAAATAGTATGTAAAAACTGTCCAAATGTTTTATTGTTCCGACCGCTTTCGGCTATACCTTTAGCCATTATCAAGGATGATTCGATTTTTCAGCTTAATTGAGTATGTGCATTATGTGTATGTCTTAGTGTGTTGTGAGGGTGTTTTAATTTCCGAATACGGTTAGCATATTGTGGCCTTGTTCGTAGTTAATATTGTCAAGAGTTGGCTTTTTCTTTTTATTATTAAAGCTTTCATTATTTTATTTTTTTTTTTTACCCGTGGATGCAGTTCTTTTATTTGTGTTTTCTACAAGTATGTTTCTAATGGAGTCTGGTTATTTTGGGTGTGTGTTTAAATGGGTTCTAATGGAGCTGTGATCAGATAGGTGTAACGTATGACGTCTGAATAAGCATGTAGTTGTGTAACCGATGTAATTATTATTTAGCAACTTGTCTGTCGTTTTAATGAAACATATATATATATATATATATATATATATATATATATCTTTCTATAAAAAAATAATTGAAACAAAAGGAATAATTCTGTTCGTTCTTATTTTTCCTTTTCAGATTGACCAGGTTCCCGATTGGATATAAATCAGGAGAGTTTTCTGGTCATTCTTTAATACTTTGATCTGATCCCTGTAATCCTTAATAGTGTGTTCCTGCAGCGTTAAAATTTTCAACCTTTATGTCCTCCGCCCTTCCTTAGTTGTCTATTGATCTACTGGGAATTCTGGATTGAAATTAACACTTTATTTACTCTACGAGGGTAGACAGTTGTCGTTCCACGGCCCATTTCGAGGAATATTGTCTAGTTCTTTTTTTTTTAACCCTTATGACCCTGCGTTCCTGAACATTTTAAACCTTCTGACTGAGCTCTTAAGTCAAAATTCGCAAATAATTGTTATGTAATGTTCTACGACAAATATAAAAATAGTTACAAGTGTTTACCAACCGTTAACTGGTAACTGGGCATTACGTCATTTTTCTCTATCACCGGTAAAGCGCTAGTCAGGGCTCAAAATGTTAATACCAGCTCAGTTATTGTTCTTGTAATATACCGTACTTATGAACACTAATGGGTATGTCCCAATCCTCATAAATACGTTGGACACTATTGTAAGTGTGGGTAATATGCTGTCTACGTAGTCCATCACTAGCAGTGGTTTACCTATTTCACGCCGCTGGCGAGTATTCTATTTTGTTGATGTTATAAAGATTACCATTTCATTTCCAACCTCCGTTTTGGTTATTCCTCATTCATTAACATTTTCTAGGTTACAAAAGACTGAAAAATACAAAACAATGAACTTGACTGCAAAAATGGAGAAAAAAATAGAAAGAGCAAGGACGTAAGACGAAAGAATGAAAAAAAGAATGAAAGTAAGTAAATAAGCAAGTAAATAAGCAAGCAAATAAGAAAGAAAGAAAGAAAGACCATAAGACAGACAGACAGACTGATAGATAGATAGATAGATAGATAGATAGATAGATAGATAGTGTTATATACCGTACCTATCAACACAAATGGATATGTGTCAATCCTCATAAATACGTTGGACACTATTGTAAGTGGGAATAATATGATGTCTACGTAGTCCACAACCAGCAGTGGTTTACCTACTTCACGCCGCTGGCGAGTATTGTATTTTGTTGATGTTATAAAGATTACCATTTCATGTCCGACCTCCGTTTTTATTATTCTTCAGTAATCGTTTCTAGGTTACAAACGAAAGAAAGAAAGAAAGAAAGAAAGAAAGAAAGAAAGAAAGAAAGTGTTATATACCGTACCTATAAAAACTAATGGCTAAGTCCCAATCCTCATACATACATTGAACACTATAGTGTGTAGGGGAAAATATGTTGTCTAAGTAGTCCACCACAAGCAGTGGTTTACCTACTTCATGCCGCTGGCGAGTATTGTATTTTGTTGATGTTATAAAGATTACCATTTCAATCCGACCTCCGTTTTTATTATTCTTCAGTAATCGTTTCTAGGTTACAAACGAAATTAAAAAAATATCAAAAAAAAGAAAGAAAGAAAGAAAGAAAGAAAATGTTATATACCGTACCCATAAAAACTAATGGCTAAGTCCCAATCCTCATACATACATTGAACACTATAGTGAGTAGGGGAAAATATGTTGTCTAAGTAGTCCACCACGAGCAAGTGGTTTACCTACTTCACGCCGCTGGCGAGTATTGTATTCTGTTGATGTTATAAAGATTACCTTTTCATTTCCAACCTCCGTATTGGTTATTCCTCATTCAGTAACCCTTCCTAGGTTACAACAGTTCTGCTCGTTTCAACTGAGACCGAGTACACACTGCCCGACCCAGTAACTGAACTCAAAGTCACCATGACATTCACTGCAGTCACTTTCTCACCGACGTAATGCGGCTTTCTTCTGCTTTTTCTATAAATATTTTCATGGTAACTGCTGTGACGAGCTTCTTTCACTGGTGACCCGAGTTTTGTTTTGGAGGCGTTCATTAAAATTTACAAGCGATTTCTAGCTTCAGTTAACCACTGATTTGAAGTCCTTCTCAAGAGCAGTTGCCAGATTTAATTTAAATTGTGTGGTCATGGTATTCAAGCAGCAATAAACAGACATCTACAATTATCCATTCTTATTACCACTACCACTACATATGGTAACCCCGACGTTTGACATGCGGTGAAAAAAGCCAGTAGACCATTACAAAATTGTTATTTTCAATTCAATTGGAAATGAAAGACCGAATTCTACTCTGGATTTTGGCGACAATCGCGAGATTTGACAGCAGGAGTACCAGACAAGATATAGTGGAAGTATTCAATTTACAGGCAAATAGTAGATTTATAAATATGCAAGATGGATTCTGACGGGGAAAAAACATTCTTGTATGACACGAAGAATCATATTCTCTTGCATTATAAGAAGCAATTAATTTTATATAGTGGCTTGACTTCATGTCAGCGGAAAAAGTGAAGCCAAGAGGGCGTAGCGAAATTTTCCAAAGACCTAGTTGTTAACTGATGACATCGGGGAGATCATTGATAAAGATCAGAAAGAGCGTAGGTCCAAGGACAAAGCCTTGGGGTGGGGATACCTGCGTTAGTATCAAAACATCTGGAAGTGTGGCCGTTCAACACGACTTTCATTACACGATTTGTTAGAACGATTTGATTAAGTCAAATATTCGTCCCGTAACACCATATCCCTTGAGCATGCGTATGACGCCAACATGCCAAATCCTGTCGAACGACTTCGAGATATCTAGAGCCACAGTTCATGCTTCGCCATTCTTATGTAAAGCTTGATAGAGAAATTCAGTCATGGTCTTTGACACCTCGGCAATAGACCTGGAGAAACGGAAGACATTTTGTTTGTTGAGAAGCAACACCAGGATCGATTATATTACAGATCCTTCTTTGGATTTTGTTCGATACAGAGAACCGCGTTCTCTTGCATTAGAAGTAGCAATTAATTCGATATTGCGGCTTGACTTCATGTCCTTCTCAAGATCAATTGCCAGATTTAATTTGTCGGATCTGACAGGAGTAAATGGCTGTGTCATCTGCATAAAGACCTTGTTGCGAACTGATGACATAGGGGAGATCATTGATAAAGATAAGAAACAGCGTAGGTTCAAGGACGGAACTTCGGCGGACCCCACCAGGCGTTAGTATGAAATAATTTGGAAACGTGAACACTCATTGTAAGTTGACCCCCACCTATGAAAACCAAAGCAAAATATGCTTATTGTTGTAGCATACTGCTGTGGCCTTGTTGGGGCCAGAAAGCAAGACACAAGCGAGGAATTGAGTTAAACAAATATATTAACAGAAAACGTCAATACAAACATATACAAGAGTGTTACAGCAAGAATATTCGGTCCAATTATCAGACCTGACTGCTGGACACTGCACTTCGCCAAAGGCAGTACATGCTCTAATTTATAACTGGGAGAGTTCACGCACGCATGGGTAAATTGCCATAATACATGCCTACAGACGATAAAGGGTATGTCCCATTTTCACATAAATGCAATAGTAAATACTGTATGTTGGTCTGCAGCTGGAGATTCGTCTCCAGTTGTGCTGGTCAAACTCTATGCTTCCGGGCAGAACAGATCCCCAAACGAGGCTGTATTGAAGAGCAGAATCTCGTCTCATGAAGCAGCTACCCGACCCTGTTTTATACGGGGTCTACAAGTAATTGTTGGCCGAGCCTACGGGTTCGGATATCCCACATTAAATTCGGCCTTGTGCCATATCTGACCGCTTAGAGCGGTTGGTAGATATCCTGCACTTGGAGATTCATTGTGGAATTCACTTGACTCACTTCTAGCAGTTGACCACTTCTTCTAAGCGCCGCTGGCGAATCTTATATGTGTTGTTCTTGTTCTAAGTATTATCGTTCATTACCAACCTTCGTTTGATTATTCTATCCAGTAACCTTCCCTAGGTTACAGCAATTAAACGATATGATTAGTTAAAATGTAAAGAAATTACTATTTGTTTTTAAATGACCCCCTACGGAAAACAAAACAAAATATTATCATACGATATGATTTACATTTGTCGTCTGATGAACTTAATCGACTTAATATGTAAAAAAGGATGTCTAGATTATGAATTTCAATTTATTTATTTTTTTATGAATTCCAGTTTATTTTTTTTTTATTTTTGTGAATCACGTCGTATGAGCTTATTGGTTGTTGGCTTTCGTAGGGGGGGGGTTACATTTGTTATGAATTTAAATTGTGAACCACGTTATTAACGTTATAAATTTAATTTTCAAAAATCTTGATATTCTTTATTGGCGCAATATAAAAAAAATGAAAAATATGTTTGCAGTGACTATTGCATAACTCCTCAAATAAAAAAACCTAACCCCCAACTGGGTGGACCAACCAGGCCTTAGTGACTCTACTAAAGATTTTTTTGCTCGAAAGTACAGTGATTCGGATGACTCTACTCTAAATATATGTGAATTGTAAAGACCTCCATCCGGCGGGAGAGGGCACATTATATTCTTATTTATCTAGTAATATCTAACCAAGCGCTCCGATATTTTGTTTAGGAGTCATTTGTGGGATCCAGAACATTCGTCTAACGAACACTGGTTTAAGTAACATTTGTCTAATGAACATTAGTCGAAAGAACACTCATCTAAAGAATATATGTCCAAGAAATATTCATGTTATATAGAAAGAAAGGGTTGCTACCGTCACTTGAGTTTGAACATAGATCGCCAGTGAGCAAACACAGGCGATCCCATTATTGAATTAAGTATACCACGTGACCATAGAGGAAACGCATATATAGGAAGTCGCGTGCCGTCTAGATTGATCATCAATTCTAGTCTATCCTCTATACTATACGGATCGTTATTTCTAGTCTATCCTCTATACTATACGGATCGGTATTTCTAGTCTATCCTCTATACTGTACGGATCGTTATTTCTAGTCTATCCTCTATACTATACGGATCGTTATTTCTAGTCTATCCTCTATACTATACGGATCGTTATTTCTAGTCTATCCTCTATACTATACGGATCGTTATTTCTAGTCTATCCTCTATACTGTACGGATCGTTATTTCTAGTCTATCCTCTATACTATACGGATCGTTATTTCTAGTCTATCCTCTATACTGTACGGATCGTTATTTCTAGTCTATCCTCTATACTATACGGATCGTTATTTCTAGTCTATCCTCTATACTATACGGATCGTTATTTCTAGTTTATCCTCTATTACTATACGGACCGCTGTTCTCTGCTCTATTCTTTATACTATTTCTCTATTCGGATCACTATACAGATTACTATTCGGGCGAGTATTATCGAGCTAGTACTATTAGTGCGAGTGATATTCGAAGGCGTCTGACACCAGTATTGTTCAACGGCGTACTATAGTCTTACTACAACGAGCATTACCACATTGACAACGAGTGATCGTTGGCATCATAAACGTGTCAAACGAGTGTTCGTCGACATTTCAAAAATTCTTCTATAGAATTATGGATTAATGTGGGCTGTTACTAGTCGTGTCTTTGGAGATTATTTTGCGGCCTTGTTTACAAAATCTCTCATTATAATGAATTCTCAGTATTCATATATAAACAATCATGCCAATAATTGTTTATAAACAACATGTATCATCAGTAATTAATGTTGCTATTAGTGTCTTAAATCTTATTCTGTAATAACATTGAGCATTTTGAACGTGTTAATTTATTTCAAAAATATTATTACAGAACAATGCTTTTTAGACGAATTTTCGATAAACGAATGGTTCTTAGACAGCTATTCAATAGACCAATGATTTTTAGACGGCTATTCGATAGACTAATGGTTATTAGACGGCTATTCGGTAGACCAATAGTTCTTAGACGGATATTCGATATACTAATGATTCTTAGACGGCTGTTCGATAGACCAATGATTCTTAGACGGCTGTTCGATAGACCAATGATTCTTAGACGGCTGTTCGATAGACCAATAGTTCTTAGACAGCTATTCAATATACCAGTGATTCTTAGACGGCTGTTCGATAGACCAATGATTCTTAGACGGCTGTTCGATAGACCAATGATTCTTAGACGACTATTCGATAGACCAATAGGTTTTAGACGGCTATTCAATATACCAATAATTCTTAGACGGCTATTCGATAGACCAATGATTTTTGGACGGTTGTTCGATAGACATATGGTTCTTAGATGACTATTCGATAGACCAATGATTCTTAGACGGCTGTTCGATAGACCAATGATTCTTAGACGGCTATTCGATAGACCAATGGTTCTTAGACGGTTATTCAATAGACCAATGATTCTTAGACAGCAATTCGATAGGCCAATAGTTCTTAGACAGCTATTCGATAGACCAATGTTTTTTTAGACGGCTTTTCGATAGACCAGTATATATAGAGGATTATTTCTGATACAAATGTTCTTAGATTTCACTGAGACCAATGATTTTTAGACGGATGTTCCTAAATACATAAATGCCTTATCTGAATTGACGTGACGACAAAAAACACACAAGTACCTTACGGGGTGTGATGAGTAAATTGTCGCCATGTTATATTTTTAATTTCGCGCATGCGCGTTATTTTTTTTTTTTTTTTTGTCTATAGCAGAGCATAATAGGATCAGTTGGGTACCTTCTGTGAGAAATAGAGCCTTATGATCTAATTCACCCCGCCATAAATTTGGAAACAGAATGCTGTACTGCTTGACCTTCGCACCGAATGCTCCGATACGAACATTTCAGAGTGTTTGCGTGTCAATCTGAGGACAGTGCAGAGAATTCGAAAAGAGTTGGATGAGTTTAATGGTGATTATGAAGGTGTTTCGAGTGATCACTAGAGAATTATGGTGTAATGTTTTAGTATTAATATACAAAGAAATCATGTCAATAAATGCTTATAAACCACATGTATTAAAAGTAATTAATGTTGCTATAAGTGTCTTAAACATTATCATGTAATATAGTGAATATCAATAAAATTAAGTATTTTGTACATGAACACTGTGTTAATTTTCTTTTATTATTGAGGTTAGATAATTTTTTTTTTCATTTGTCGTCGCGATTGGGTTAGTAGGTAGAATGACATTTTTTTATTCGTTTCGTTTGCAAGGAAGGACAGCTCTTCTATTTTGGCATATTTTATGGACCTTTGGTTTCGCATTGAATATGAAATAGATTATTGAAGGGTATTGAATGTATTTTCAAAATATTTCTCCTCTTTGTGTAAATAATGAGGGCTGCAAATTCTGAGTGCTCTTAAACATAATCCAATGATCATTCTACACATGTCTAAAGAATAGACGACAAAGAAATATTCGTCTAGCGACTCATGGTCTAATGTCGGTTGTATTAATATACAAACAAGGTGTGTCAATAAATGCTTATAAACAACAGGTATCATTGGTAATTAATGTCGCTATAAGTTTCATAGATATTATTCTGTAATATCAAAATACCATTAAAATTAAATACAGTAGAATCCCTGACAACCAGACTAAGAAAGCCTTCTGGATATGGGGAATTGATTAAAAAGTTGAGGGGTTATATTTAGATTAAAATCTTTATATAAATCTTTATATTTAGATTAAAAACTTTATATAGAAACTAGACCACCTGTGACCCGCTGGGTCAATCTTGTTGTGTTTACTGTTTACATTTAGTTTCATGAAGAATGTGTGAAAGTAGATATATTTTAAAAATACATTTATTTGCATTTATTGAAGTTGCTTTCAACATTAAAAAAGTTATCTGAAAAAAGTTGAACAATAAGAGCATTGAATGTCAAAATTCGGTGTGTCGGGATTCAATACAATAACATAAAATACTGTTGCGGGGTGTAATTTGGCCGTTTAGAATAATCAAACTATTTTCATTGAAATTAATAAAATTCAGTAGAAAAGACAACGTAGTTTCAATAAATGAACATTCATTTAATATAACGACATGAATCCAAACAATTGGTCATAGATTGGAAAGTAATTTCATTAAAGTCCAGATATTTACATTAAAATATTTATAGAGAAATATTTATTTGAAAACACTTTATAAGGCATTAGGGGGAAATAAGCATAGGCAATTATCCAAAATAAATTTCCTGGAAGACAGAAATTTCAAATCAGTTACATATCACACAAATAGTTCAAATATACACATCAAAATCATGTCCGGGTATGAGGGATTCCTGATACGAGGTACTCCAGATATGAGGGATTCCGTATATGAGGGATTCTACTGTATTAATTTTCCTTCGAAGTAAATAAACACTGCGCTTATTATTTAAAGAGAGTACATCAGGTTTCATTACAGTCATGCATCTCGTCGCTATCTTGTTGCAGATGTGTCTCATTGTCATCCATTCCTCTTCTTCCCATCATCTTTTGCACCAAATACAAGCCATTAGGGTGAAATAGGCATAAGCAATTATCCAAAGTAAATTACCTGGAAAACAGAAATTTCAAATCAGTTACATATCACACAAATAGTTCAAAATATACACATCAAAATCATGTCCGGTTATGCGAGATTCCGGATATGAGGTACGCCGGATATCAGGGATTCTGGATATGAGAGATTCTACTGTATTTTTTATATGAATAAAGTTTTAATTTATTAAAAGCAATATTATTATAGACTAATGATCCTTAGACGGGCATTCCATAGACCAACGGTCCTTAGATGAGTATTCCTGAGACAAATGCTCTTAGACAGGTTTCCATTATAGCAATATTCTTTAGACCAATGTTCCTTAAAGCAATGTTCCTTAGACCAGTATTCTTTAAATGAGTGTTCCAAAATCTGTATTTCGCTATTAATGAGTTCTTAAATTTCATGTTCCTCTTTTTAACATTTTTAGCACTTGTCCACCTTAATTCTCCATCTGCTATATCATTGGAAAAAAAACTATTTCTGGGGTCGATCAATCACACGTTTGTTTCATTAGCATCCGTGAACAAATAACAACGCTTCACAACATCGGTATACAGAGGAGCATCTCTGAACGCACAACGCGTCTAAGAAATAGGCGTAAACAAGCGGAAAGTATGGATCCACCCTGCTTATTTTCCAACGGGAGACCCGACTGGTTCTAAGGTAATGGGGTGGCGACTATTTTCGTGGCATGCAGGGAAGAAACTTAGTAATAAAAAACATTGTTAATATCAGTTATTGCTGGTGCGAAAAATATGCAGATAATTTTTTATTTTTATTTTACTATAATGTTCAACCTGTGCAAGGCCAAAGAGCCACTCGGGGTAGAGGGTTACAGAATAAAAGACTGAGTTTAAAGGGATATTTGAAAAAGATAATAGACTTGAAGAGGTTAAGATTATTGTGATCTGATAAGCATACTTTTGGGAGTCGCTTCCTCAAAGCAGCGATTCGTAGGAAGAAGCTGTTCGAGTGGAGCTTTCATCTCACCAATGGAATACTAAGGAAATTGTTGTGCTGGAATACAATGTGCTTGGTATGGTGGGTCTTAGCCGTGAGAGTTAGAACTGCAGGAATTAACAGCTAAGCAATCTACTGTTTTTTGCTACAAAGTACATTGCATTTTTATTGCATCAGATTTTAATGAATAAAAGAAATAAAAAGATATAACTTTATAAATTCGCAACAAAAAAAATGAAAGTTACAGAAAAGATGGATTCTGAAATATCTTATCTACTAAATATTTTTAATGCTAAAATAAAAAAAAAATAATACTAATTCATTGCATTTTATTCGGGAATTCAACGAAATTGATAACTTTGATTTTAAATCAAGCTGGAATTTGTTTCGAGTTGAAATTAATTCCGACGTGAAATTAGTGTGGAGTTGAAATTAATTCCGAGGTGTAATTATTTTCGAACTGAAATTAGTTCCAAGCTGAAATTAGTTCCGAGTTAAAATTAACTCCGAGTTTAAATTAGTTGCGTGTTGGAATTAGGTCTGTCACGCAAGGATATAAGTAATCCTTCGGAAACAAATTGAAAGAAAGAAAGAAAGAAAGAAAGAAAGAAGACTGCCGCGAAAAAAAGTAACAATAAAAAAAGCAGAGAAACTAGAAAAAAAAAGGAGAAAAATAAAAATGAAAGAGGAATAATAAAAAAGAAAAGAAGAGGAAGGAAAAGAAAAAGAAAAAACGAAAATGAATGAAAACAGAAGAATATTTGTCTGAGCGCTTCCCATGGGAATAGTGAGTTTCGTCTGTGGGAAAGGGGTTGTAGGGTGGAAAATAATTCATCACCCACAAGGATGCGGAGACGCTTTTGGATTCTGTTAAGAAGGGAAAGTAAAAATTTGGTAGCTCCTGCCTATATATATATATATATATAGTAGTACTCCATTTTCGGTCTTGTCTGGCTCTTACAGGGCTTGTTCAAACTACTTATCACATCAGATTATACACTCTCTCCCCCAAAAATCTGTAACTAAGGTCCGCTCAGCGTAGTAGCGGTATAAACCACAGATGGGCTCTGTGAGTGATGAACAATCTGCCTGAGATGGCATCTGCAACAGGGATTGGCTAACAACTCTAGTTTAGAGGCTTACAAAAAGATACAAATATCCAACGGCTTCGCTAGTTTATTAGTAGAAAGTTGAAGAATTGATTTGGTATGCCAAAACGAATTAGAATATATAAAAGTTGTATGGACAAGTCTTCTTCTTTATGTGCCGTGCCCGTTCAAGACGCAGGTGATCATGGCTCTCCACAACATCCTGTCCCTTGTCCTGTTATTTCTTCCAAGCCCTATTCCGCCATCCATTTATTCAAGGTCATTAAGTTTGTTACGCGCTGTCTTCCTCTGTGTCTCTAGCGCTCTATCTGTCCCGTGTGTCTCAGATTTTCCAAGCCCTCCTTAAGCCCTATGTCAGAACAAAAATTTTCATTATAGCTTCACAACTGGTCGAAGGTATAAAGAGGTTAGTTATTTCATTGTCTCCCCTTCTTGCCTGCCTGTCTTACAATCTGTTAGCTCTCGCCTGGTCTGCAAAACACCGTATCCAAATTTCGACAAATATTCTGTTACATCCAAGCTTCTTAAACATCCTATCGACGAAGCCATATTGTTTTATTGTATTGTCACGTGGTCAGTAGTCAACTTCTGCCTGTCTCTTTGTTTACTACAGAGTTCTTATCTCTTCTACTTAGCGTATGCAAATAGGTAGAATCCTATTTAACAGTCCATTACAATATATTGTCGGAGTTAGCTCCTCCTCAGTTCCTTAATCCTTCAACAGGGGTCTCTCTCCCGTGGCTATAAATACTGACTGACCCTTCACCTCGGTCTCTTTTTTCCTCAGGCGTTCGGCCTTATACCAGCTCGCAGATGTGAGCTCTCACAGATACAGCGTTTCCCAAATGCTGGGAACACGCTAAGAACAATACACGTACGTACGAACACTCACCACAATACACACACATAATATTCACCACACGCACTCAATGTAACTGTCCATGTGCTTGTAACTTGCTGTTAATACATATATTTATTTGTATATAATTATCGGTCTTGTTTGTTTTCTTTGTCTTCTTTGGACTTAATTAAAGTCCAAATTTCTTATGTAGTTGGACCGGCTAGCGGGAAATTTTTAACACACGTGTGTTCTTCACATCTTCACCCCACGCCCGCTACAATACTGCTTTGAATATACGCTCTTTTAGCGCTAGAGGGCGTCGTCAGTGATGTTCTAGAAAAGGATCATTGGGCAGTTTCGGGTCTTTCAAACATCATACTAACCTTACCAAATCGACCCCCCTCAGAGCTGATCAGTCTCTGAAACACCCTCAAAAAAAAAAATGCTTGTTTGCGCAGACTTTTATAAATATACCCCGTAATCTCACATTTGATTGGAGATTGACCAACAGCCAATCACAACGGTGGAAATTCTTTTTAAGCTGCTTACGGATAATTTTTTTGGTGGACACCCCCTCATCGGATACTTAGAAGGTAATTATGTTTTCCGTTTTTACCCACTTCCCCTCACGTTTCATTTCACCAGCAATAATTACTATATACAGAGATAAGAAAATACAGCCATTGAAATTAATAGATTACAGCGAATCAAGCCGAGAGTGCTTATAAATAAAACTGTTTTAAAACTTTACGAATAATAATATATGTATAAGAAATAAATAAATTACAGCGAGTTAAAACCGAGAGATCTTATAAATTACATAAAACATCTAAGACAATAAAAAAAAACAAATAAGAAATAAAAACATAAAAAAAAACAAATAAGAAATTAAAAATACAACAACACCAATAAAGAGAAGGATAAGGGTTGCAGAAATAATTTCAACTCGGAATTAATTTCAAATCGGAACTTTTGAACGAAAGTTTTTTACAAAAAGAAAAAAAAAGCCAAGCAATCTACGGTTTTGTTACAAAGAACACTGCATTTTTATTGAATCAGATTTAAACGAATAAAAGTAAATAAAAAAGTACAACTCTATACATTTGCAACAAAAAAGAATGAATTCTGAATTATCTTATCTACTAAGGATTTTTAATGCTAAAATAAAAACATAATTAATACTAATTCATAGTATTTTATTTAGGAATTCACGAAAATTGATAAATTTGATTTTAAATCAAGTTGGAATTTACTCCGGGAATTCAAGGAAATTGAGAACTTTGATTTTAAATCTAGTTGGAATTTGTTTCGAGTTGAAATTAATTCCGGGGTGAAATTAGTTCGGAGTTGAAATTAATTCCAAAGTGTAATTAGTTCCGAAGTGAAATTAGTTTTGAGTTGAAATTAGTTCTGTCACTCAAGGATAAAAGTAATCCTTCGAAAACAAATTGAAAGAAAGAAAGAAAGAAAAAAGTAACAATCAAAAAAAAAAAAAAGAGAAACAAGAAAAAAAGGAGAAAAATAAAAATGAAATGTCTGCATAGCACGTAGAATAAAATAAAGAATAAAAATGAATCAAAGAAAAAAAGAAAGATGGACGTAATGATTGAAAAAGGAAGAATCACAAAGAAGGAAGGAAAAAAGAAAGACGTCATGAATGAAAGAGGAAGAATAAAAAAGAAAGAAAGGAAAGAGAAAAGCGAAATGAATGAAAAACGATCAATAAAAAGGAGAGAAAATAGAAAGACGTAATGATTGAAAGAGGAAGCATAAAAAGAAGGAAAGAAAAAAGAAAGGCGTAATGAATGAAAAAGAAAAAGAAAAAAGAAAGAAGTAAAAAAGAATGAATGAAAAAGAAAGAATAAATAATCAAGAAAGGAAAAGGGAGACGTAGTGAATAAAAAAGAAACAATGAAAAAGCAAGAAAGAAAAACAAAAACGTAATGAATGAAAAAGAAACAACGAAAAAGACGGACAGAATAAGAAAAGGGAGAGAAAAAGAAAGACGTAATGATTGAAAAAGGAAGAATAAAAAGAAATAAAGAGAAAAGAAAGATGTAATGAATGAAAAAGAAAGAATAGAAATAAAGAAAGAAAACGCGTAATAAATGAAAAAAGAATAAAATGGAAAGAAAAAAGACCTAATGAATGAAAAAGAAGTAATAAAAACAAAAGAAAGAAAAAAGAAAGACATAATAAATGAAAAAGAAGAATAAAAACGAAAGAAAGAAAATTACGTAATGAAGGAAAGAGAAAGGATAAAAGAGGCGTAATGAAGGAAAA
This sequence comes from Acanthosepion pharaonis, assembly GCA_903632075.3. Classification (NCBI taxonomy): domain Eukaryota; kingdom Metazoa; phylum Mollusca; class Cephalopoda; order Sepiida; family Sepiidae; genus Acanthosepion; species Acanthosepion pharaonis. Next base: position 368,901 of record CAHIKZ030002688.1, on the reverse strand, counting down.
AGGAAGGATAAAAATGAAAGAAAGAAAAAAGAAAGACGTAATGAATGAAAAATGAAGAAAAGAATAAAGAAGGAGAGAACGAATGAAAAAGGAAGAAAAGAATGAGATGAGAGAAATGAAAAAATTCAAAAGAATGAAATGTTAAATAAGGGTGAATGAAAAACTAAAAAAGAAAATGCTGAACGATGAAAAAAAACTAAAGAAAAATAAATTTTCACTATCAAAACACATGAGAAAGACGCAATAAAAACAGACGAAAACCAAAAGAAAAAAAAAACTATCCAGACGATGAATGAAAGAAAATCAGAACAAAAATGAATCTTTGAACGGAAAGCGAGAATAATGTAGGAATGCTGCAAAAACAACAGAAATACGAAACGAAAAAAATAAGCGTAAATAAGACATTTTACCCTAAACTCCGACTTCCCACCAACATGCCACCAACTGTAATCGAAAAATATGCCTTTATTATATATATAAAAAAAGTATATCAAACAAAACGTGTGCAGATCAAACAGCCAGTCAAAATGGCGAGGGTCTGTTTTTCTCCCTTTTTCTGCTTGTCTCCGGAATCGCTGCTAGAAACCGTCTACCGACATCGGGTGGCCGTATTTCATCGACAGGCATATCTGGGCATTTTGCCGTAAGCTTAGGGCCGCCTCTGTACTTGGTTAGTGACCGTGAACTCGTCTTGTTAACGATGAGGACGAGAACAAACGAGATTTGGGCGTCAGATAACCGAGAAATGAGTGGCGAAAAAAGAAAGAAGAAAAGAATTTGAGTAGAGAAGTAGAAAGAGAAAGATAATGATATGCAGGAGGAAGAAGGAATGACACAAAGAATGAAATCACTGGGACAGACGAACAGGCAAGAAAAGAACTAAAATATGGAGGTTGGAGAAATGAAAATAAAAAGGAAGAAGTAACTTGTCCGGCATTGAAAGAAAGAAAGAAAGAAAGAAAGGAAAAGAAAAGAAAAGAAAGAAAGGGATTGTAGAGGGGATGAGAAAGAAAGAATAAAAAAGTAAAGTAAGGAAAATAAAAAAAGAACTTCAAAATATGAAAATAAACGAAAGTCTTTTGAAAAAGCCAGACGAAAATAGTAAAAAGAAAGAAAGAAAGAATTGTAGAAGGATGAGAAAGAAAGAATAAAAAAGTAAAGTAAGAAAAATAAAAAAGAACTTCAAAATATGAAAATAAACGAAAATCCTTTGAAAAAGCCAGAGGAAAATAGTAAAAAGAAAGAAAGTATGAAAGAAAGAAAGAAAGAAAGAAAGAAAGAAAGAAAGAAAGAAAGAATTGTAGAGGAGATGAGAAAGAAAGAATAAAAAAGTAAAGGAAGAAAAATAAAAAAGATCATGAAAATATAAAAATCCTTTGAAAAAAGCCAGACGAAAATAGTAGAAAGAAAGAAATAATGGCTGTGGTGAAAATGAGAGAGAAATATATAAATAAAAAAAAAGGCTCTTTTATTTGCAATATGAAAGAAAGAAAGAAAGAATAACTGTAAAGAGAGAAAAAACGACTAATAAATAAGAAATAAAGGAAGAAAAAGGAAAGACCATTTAATAAACAAATAAGCAAAGAACGAGGCAGAAAGAAAATCTAACACAGATTCATAGAATGTAAGATGAAGAAAGAAAAAAATTCTGAGGGTAAAAATTAGGTTGCAAATGTCGAAGGAACATGTAAATCCAGCCAGAAAAAGCAAATGCCACGACTATTTTAACAAAGAACAACCGTCGGCTTTTCTATTAATAATAATTGCAGTAGCCATGATGCTTGGCACGATAAGAAACCCCTAAGAACGAGAACAAGGCGAGACTTTGTTCGGCCATTTATCAGCCATATTGGATGCGTCTATAAATATCTGCGTTTCTATATAAAATCTTGGAACATAGAATCCTTTATAGCAAGAATCAGTTGCCGCTTTTTCTTGTAACAAAAAATAAGTTTCATTGATCTTTCATCCTTTCTCTTTTCCTCTTTCTTTCCTATTTTTATTTCTTGTTTTTTTTTTCTTCTTTATTTAGAACAACTTTTATCACTTTTTCTTTATTTCTTCTTTCTGTTCCTTCTGTCTCTTTCTCTTTATGTCTCCACATCTGCTCTTCGTTTGCCTTCTTCAGGCTTTTCTTTTTCTTTTTTCTTTCTTATTGTTTCTTTCTTATTTTTTCAATTACTTTTAAATTATGTACTACTTCCTTTCTTTCTCTTATCTTTTCCTTGAAATAACTTACATTTTTCCGGTTTTTTTCTTCCTCCTCCTTTCTTCTTTTTTATTTATTTTTTAATTTATTTTCTTTTTCTTATTAGTCGACACTCATTTATAATTTATGTTAACTTCTTCCTTCCCTTTGATTTTTTTTTTTTTACATCCTTTCTTACGTTTCCTCTTTCTTTATTTTCGTTGTTGTTTTCTTCCATGTTTTTCTGCTTTCTTCTTTCTTTCTTTTTCTTTCTTTCTTCTTTCTTTCTTTCTTTTTTCTTTCTTTTTTGTTAATTTCTTTTTGTCTTACTTTTCTTTTTAACGTTCTTACTTTTTCTACTTTTTTTTTAGTTTTTCCTACTTTTTAACTGTACCCTTTTTTCTTTCATTTTTTCTTCATTATATTCTTTGTTCTTTCTATTCTTTTTTTATTTTCTTCAGCTTTTTCCTTCTTTCTGTTATTATCATCTTCCTTTTTTCCTATTTTTTCTTCTATTTTTTTCTTTTGCAGTGCCATCTCATTCCTCCTTCATCTACTGTTTTTTCTATTTTTTTAAATTTTTAATCTTTATTTTCACTTTTCTTCCATCGTATAATTCCTTATAATTTTACTTTTCTACGCTTTTTCCTTCATATTATCTGCAAAAAAGAGTGAAAATAAAAATAAGAATTTTTTTTTATTTTCATTCTTTCATTTTTTTCATTTTTTTTCCTCTTTTCTTCATTCTCTTATTTTCTTCCATTTCTTTCTTGTTTTTTTTTTTCCTTTTCTTTTACTATTCTGTTTACGTTTCTTTAGTCGTAATTGATTCTTCTGTCTTTCTTTTTTACTTTTTCTTTATCTCCTATCTCCATATTTTTCTATTTTTAATTTTCATTCTTTCATTTTCCTCCATTTTTTTTACTTTACCCGCTTCGTAACCATTTCTGCCATCTTTCATTTTACTTTTTTCTTCATTTTCGCCTTTATTTCTTCTCTTTTTTTATCTCCCTTTTTTCCCCTTACATTTAATTTTCATTCTTTGTAAAAGCTTTTCTTCCTCTGCTGTTCTCTCTTTTAACTTTTTTAAAAAATTTTTATTCCTTTTCTTCTCCTTCTTCTCATTTAACGAATATTCTTTTCTCTCTTGAGAAAAAAAATTGCTTCTCTTTCAACTCTGCTTAGATTCATTGAAAAAAACCGTTGTTAATAATATTTTCCGTTTCGAAGGCAGCGTAACGCGATTCTGGGAATCTGTCTTCATAATATAGCCATTTTCGGCTACAAGTAGAACCTAGTGTGCAGTTTTAAATTCTTCATATATCGAAACTGAAACAACAATGTCTCTGTTCGTCAATTTTCAACACCGCCCAAGCCGTGACTCGTACAGGAGACTTGTAATTCATTTGAAAATTTTACACCCATAAAACAAATTGCAATTTACAATAGACGTTTAGTATTCCCGTGCTCGTGGGCGAGGATGGAATTTTAGGACTGTGAACGTAATACTTGTATCTTAATTTGAGGTTTGTTGATCAAATTATAAAGCCCCAATTTAGGTATAATAACCTGTTACAACACCCTTGCTTTGCAATAATATTTTCGGCCTGAATTTATGGCATGATGAGTCACCATTATTTACAGTCTAATGTCTTCATATATGTTGCTATTATCACAACCCTTGGGCTGGTGTGCTCTCTGGTCTTCTTCAAATATCGATCAGGTTATTTTTAAACAAATATTATTGTTCACCCAATACAAGGCCCAAGAGCCACTCAAGGTAGTCCTTTATTGAATAAGGTTGTAGTAAACAGGTTACTTTTAAAAAATATTATTGTTCACCCAATACAAGGCCCAATAGCCTCTCAAGGCAGTCCTTTATTGAATGAGGTTGTAGTAAACGCGTCAAGAAGGGAAGTAAGTAGTGTGTGTCATATAGGATATATAGGATAAATAACAGTGAACCTTAGACTTGAAGATCGTATTGATCGGGAAAGTGTCCTCTCGGGAGGTACGTTCCACAAAAGATAGACCTGGGGAAGACGCTGTTTGAGTAGAAATATCAGCTTATAAATGGGGTGAGAATCGAACCTGTGTACTTGGCATGGCGGGCCCCAGGTGTGAAAGTCTGAACTGAACATTATGAGGATTTTAAAGGTAAACATTCATTTTCATCTACAAGCTTAGATTATTTTACTATTCCTTGAAATTTTGAGTTCAATCCCTGGGCCGGGTAGTAGAGACTCGGTGAAATGTGAAAAAAAAAAAAAAAAAAAAAACACTAGACGAGATATCATGATCATAGAGATATCCATAGATGAGCGAGAAAAATCTATGCATGTATAGATCGATAAACTCCTAAAGAAAGCCCAGAGCACAACGACAGAAACGCGTTGAAAATAAAACAATCATACGTATTAAATAATATATAAAATAGCATTCTGCAAATAATATCTTAATATAATTCTGCTTAGCACGGCCGTTACGCTTTGCCAATACCTGTTGAATAATAGGCTCCATTTACATTACTCGGACTACTGTCATCATCTTTGTCGCCATATTTATTACAACGTTTCGGCCGTTGTACGCTCCAGCCTTCTTCAGTTGGTTGGAATGTCGAACTGAACCCTTTATTTCGCTCACTGGGGTAGACTGTGCCATTTATACTTGAGGACACATGGCACAGTGGATAAAGTCGTTAGTTAGATCCAGTGACAGGACCCAAAGAGTTTGAGTTCAATACTCGGATAAGGCAGTGGAGAACTTGGAGAGGGGAATTAACAGGAGATAACTGACAACTGACATCCATTAAACATGGAACGTGGAACTAGAACAGTGAGCGAAATAAAGGGTTCAGCTCGACATTCCAGCCACCTGAAGAAGACTAATAGCATCTCAGTACAACGGCCGAAACGTTGTAATAAATATGGCGACAAAGATAGCACAATAGTCCGAATAATGTAAATAATGTACAATCTCAAAAATAGACAGATACTGAATAATGGCGAAATAGTGTCCGACAATGTAAATACATCATCCTCATCTCAAAATATAGACAGATACTGAAAGGATGAAACGTTGTAATAAATCTGGCGACAAAGATGAGGACAATAGTCCGAATAATGTAAATAGTGTACAAAATACCACATCTAAGAAATGTAGACAGATACTGAATAATGGACTATTTCGTATTGATCGCGTGGAAAGGCGGAAGGGACATATCAGAGACGCTTCAGTGAGGAAAAGAAAGAAGAAACGTTACTCCCTACCAATAGCTCATAAATAATGGACTATTAAGTTTTAACCGCGCGGAAAGACGGAAAAGACATATTAGAGACGTTGTTTGGCTTAAGTGAAAAAAATTAAAGAAAGAAAGTTACTCCCTGTCAATACCTCATTATTATTAGCCTATTCCGCTTTGATCGCGTGAAAAAACGGAAAAGACATATTAGAGAGGCTACTTGGTTTCTGTGAAAGAAATTTATAACCTGCCATTACTTCATAAATACTTGACTTTTCAGTTTTGATCGCGTGGAAAGATGGAAAATACATATGAGAGTCGCGTCTTGATTTCAGTGTGAAAAAGAAAAAAAGAAAGAAAGAAAGAAAGAAAGACAAAGAAGGGAAGATAGAAGCGGCAACAATGCACTAATTTGTTTATCGTTTGTTTCAGTGGAATATAAAAATTACCAATTTCAAATATTTTCATTTGTACCCCCTTCCTTCTTAAAGTATCGACCATCATCCATATATATGCTTATTATTGCAAGGTTAAAGCCGTTAAGCTCAAATTTAGAAATGCGATAGGGGAATTACTATTGTCGTAAAACTCTCCAGAAACTTATTCAAACATATCAGAGTTGCGTCTTGATTTCAGCGTGAACAAGAAAAAAAAAAAAAGAAAAGAAATGAAAGAAAGAAAGAAAGAAAGAAAGATAGAAGGGAAGATAGAAGCGGCAACAAAGCATTGATTTGTTTAACTTTTCTTTCAGTGGAATATAAAAATTGTCAATTTCAAATATTTTCATTTGTACCCCCTTCTTTCTTAAATTATCGACCATCATCCATATATATGCTTATTATTGCAAGGTTAAAGCTGTTGAGCTCAAATTTAACGATGCGATAGGGGAATTTCTATTGTCGTAAAACCATCCAGAGACTTATTCAATCATTAACTTAAAAAGCAAAAAAATACAAATAGGAAAATTGTGACATTTTCACAGGCATTTCTAGTAAATAAATAATATTCTATTTTGGATATATTTAATGCATGCTAGAAAGAAAATGCAGAATAATTTTGAGAAAGTTTTGGTCTGTTACATGTAATTGCAAGGCGTGGGGGTTCGTGGCTCTCCACAAATTTCTGTATTTTGTAGCGCTAAATAACACTCACCTCTTTATTCTCAATCTTTTTCCAGATTCTATCATCAATTCACTCAAAGAATCTCTTGTCATCATTAGGTTCTATGAGTGTTATAATTTCCAGTTTATCTTTCCTCATAATGTCTAACACATTTCGGCTGTCATTGCACGTTTCAGATACCTCTGGTTCAGTGGTGTCTGGATCAGTTATAACAAATTTAGTAGAGGAGTTAAGGAAACTGTACATAGAATAGGTCGCATTAGAGGTACTTTCGCCCAATACCGCACATTGCTACTAAACCCAAAACACCATTAACCTGAACACTAAACTCATATTCTTAAACAGCCACGATACTTTTATATTGATGTCATCTGTAGCGCCAAACTCGTTCAGAAATATCTAAACTGTCAGTTGTAAAAAAAAATGCGTTTCAGCTCAATGGTTAAAAATGGCTTCGAGAGCATGATGTATGTAGGTCTAAGCGCTACACAATCACAAAACGAATTGCAATAACAAACATTGATATAACAAAGAGAAAATAATAGCTTAAGATGAAAGAAAAGGCTAAGAAAGACGTCATCCCGATGAATACTGGAAAGGACAATAACATCTACTGGTAGCCTTCATCGATACTGGAAAGATCGATAGCAGCAACTGGACATGAGAAACCTATTTTCCTGAAAAGGTTAGAAATGTAGCCTCTATCAATACTGGAAAGAGCGATAACAGCTACTGGACATGAGAAACCTATTTTCATGAAAATGGTGGGAAAGTTGCCTCCATCAATGCTGGAAGGAGCAATAACAGCTACTGGACATGAGAAACCTATTATCCTGAAAAGGTTAGAAATGTAGTCTCCATCAATGCTGGAAAAAGGGATAACAGATTCTGGACATGAGAAACCTATTTTCCTGAAAAGGTTAGAAATGTAGCCTCCATCAATACTGGAAAGAGCGATAACACCTACTGGACATGAGAAACCTATTTTCCTGAAAAGGTTAGAAATGTAACCTCCATCGATACTGGAAAGAGCGATAACAGCTACTGGACATGAGAAACCTTTTTTCCTGAAAAGTTTAGAAATGTACCCTCCATCAATACTGGAAAGAGCGATAATAGATTCTGGACATGAGAAACCTATTTTCCTGAAATGTTTAGGAATGTAACCTCCATCAATACTGGAAAGAGCGATAACAGCTACTGGACATGAGAAACCTATTTTCCTGAAAAGTTTAGAAATGTAGCCTCCATCGATGCTGGAAAGAGCGATAACAGCTACTGGACATGAGAAACCTATTTTCCTGAAAATGTTAGAAATGTAGTCTCCATCAATGCTGGAAAGAGCGATAATAATATCTGCTGGACTTGAGAAACCTATTTTCCTGAAATGTTTAGGAATGTAACCTTCATCAATACTGGAAAGGGCGATAATAGCTGCTGGACTTTAGAAATCTTTTTACAGGGTGTCCTGTAATTTTGGGACACATTTTAAACACAAATATCTTGGATTATAAAAATGACATAGCGTACCAAACATATTTATGGTATAACTGATATACAAGATTTCACGATATTATCTAAGATTTGGATATTACAACCCTGGGATGGTCATCAGCCCCATGGGAACAGACACGAGCTCTCTGAGGGTCGACCGACAGCAAAAGGAAAATCAGATACATGTAGGAAATAGCTAAATTTTAGATAATATGTCGAACACCTGTATTTCAGTCATGTAATAAATATATTTGTTAATCTGACATTTTTATAATCCAAGATCTTCTTCGTGCCGTGTCTCTTCTAGACGTAGGCGATCATGGCCCTCCACCTCCTTCTGTCCTAATAAGTTTTTTTTTTTATTTCTCCCAGACCCTGTTCCGCCACCCACTTACACAATCCCATTAAGTATGTTTGCGCGTTGTTTTCCCTGTCCCTGTATCCCTCTATCCGTCCTATGAGTATCTAATTTCCCAAGCACTCCTTCCTCACTTCGCGTCCCAGAATTTTCAGTTGCGTCTTCCTGATGTTAATTATAAGTTTCTTTTTTGTCTCTATTCTCTCAAAAACATAATCGTTGCTCACATGTTCGGTCCATGTTATCCTCAGCATCCTTCTGTAGAACCACACTTCTGTTGCTTTGTGCTCTTCTCCATCTTCATATACAAGAATTCAACATATTATCCAAGATTTGAATATTACATCCATGAGATGGTCATCACCCCGAAGAGAACATGCAGAAGCTCGCTCATTTCAAACCCAGTACAGGACTGTTACTTGATATCTGTTCTGTTAATCACCTTTTTTTTTAATTTAAATATAAATTAAGAACTTTTGATGAGTCAACGGTTTGATAACTAGAGTTTGTGTCTCGATAAAAACACCGTGGAGAAAGCAACGGGCAGCCACTTTACTATCAATCCCCAAATCAACAATGGCAACCAACCATTTTAATATCAGAGACTGTTATGTAATGTCAGGGCTCTTCTAAGGTAGATACAAGAGAGCTTTGAAGCAACTGGAATGTGGGATTACAGGAGAATTATGAAAATACAATGGACTGAACATGGGAGTTACGAACAAATTTCAAGAAAAATGGGAATTAAAAAGATACATTTACCTATACTAAAAAAAGTTGAAATTTCTGGGATATATAATGAGGAATTATAGCCTGGTGAAATTTGACTCTCACAGGGCATATTGAAGGCAAGAAGGATATATTCAATCTGAGAGGAACCTATAAAACTATCTTGAGGAAAAGGATGCGTGAGGAAGGATCAAAAGACAAAAATAAAAAGAACTACAAACAGTAGAAAGTGTTGGAAAGCTATGATTAACCACGCCCTGAAAGCACGCGGCACATTGAAGAAGACAAGTGTTATATCTGTATATGTCTATATTTCTGAGATGAGGTATTATGTACATTATTTACATTATTCGGACTATTGTCCTCATCTTTGTCGACATATTTATAACAACGATTCGGCCGTTGTACGCTCCGGCCTTCTTCAGGTGTTGGAATGTCGAACTGAACCCTTTACTTCGAACTAGAACAGTCTACCCCAGTGAGCGAAACGTTGTAATAAATATGGCGACAAAGTTGAGGACAATAGTCCGAATAATGTAAATAATGTTATATCTGTCTATATTTCTGAGATGATGTATTATGTACACTATTTTATACAATACTCGCCAACGACGTGAAGTAGGTAAACCATCGCTAGTACTTAGATAGGATATTACCTCTACCTACAATAGTGTCCAACGTATTTATGTGGATTCGAACATACTCATTAGTGTTCATAGGTATAGTATACAACAATATACAAATTCAAATTTCTATAATATAGATTTTACTTTGTTAGATACTATATTTCTATAATACAACAAATGTTGAATATATATCTATTTCTAATTTCTATATTTCCTGTGGCACCTTGCATTATTAGAAATATTCATAGAAATATGATTTAATTTTTTCTTACTCGGTTTACTAAACAGGTTGTTGATTTTTTTTTTTTTAAACGGAAAATAATTGAGTTGAAAATAATTCACTAAGATTGTACTTGGACGATCCTAAGGGAAGAAGAAAAAGAAAAAAAAGAAAAGAAAGTCGAGAAATACAAAAATGCATGACCCAATTAACAAAAACACGAGTCAGAAAGATATCTTAGCTAGCATGTTGACCGAATTTTTTTAAAGACAATTGGAAGAATAGAATTAGAAATAATAAAAAGAAAGAAAGGGAAAAGACATGATATCAAAACGGGGCGCTTGATGAAAAAAGATATCGGTCAAAACATCTAGCCTACTTTTGCGTAGAAAGACACCTTATCAATTTGGATAAAGGGAAATTTTAGAACAATGAAAACGAAATTTTAATCAGAGAAAAGTGTTTTTGGGTTGAGGGGAGTGACCGGTGGAACGGTATACAGATTCTGACCTGTTAAAAATTAGAACCCCCACGATGACGAAAAGAAAGATGTTTTCAATTCAGATAAATTAAGATTTTCTGACTGCCAGGTCTGACAAAAAACAAGAGGTGAAAAAAAACGATTGTCTCAGATCACAGATGGCGACAAAATTCTTTTCTGAAGTCACATCTAATTAGCGGCGGGCTGTTTGACAAAAGCCCAGGTGAGAAAAAGCCAAGATTGTCATTTTTTTCGTACGTGCAGAAAAAGGCAAAATTGGATTTTGTTTTTTTTAAAACAAGAACGATGTAACCACGCCCGAAAACGTCAGGAAGGAAGGATGCTCGATCAATAACAAATTGGTCGGAAACGGTCACGTGATCTGCAGAAAAGAAAGAAAAAGAAATGCCCGATCAGGAACCATTGGTCGAAAAACGGTCACCTGACATACGAGAGACTAAGAGAGATGGGTGTGCGCCTCCCCACAAAGGGGCACTGTGAGGAAGTAGGGGTGAAAAAACAATAGCGATAATGGGAAATCAAAAATTAATGCGACTTTTGGAATTATCGAGAAAACCCTGACGCCGACAGACCCACCCCAGTTTGTTGCGGCGTCAATAAAAGCAGGACCCCAGTCGACAGAAATCAGTTGAGTTGGAGTTGGAGGCCAGAGCAGTTGGACCGCGGGCAGGGATAGAGCCTGAACGCGGGCATCAGGCCCGATTCACTCGCCCCGTTGCCAAGCAAAGAAGAATACTCAGACAAGAAACCCTTCCAGCCCAAATCGAAGAAGAAGAAGATTGCTCGAAAGCCGCAGAGAAGTTGGACAGCCAAGTCGAAGATAAGAAGAAGAGCTGCAGGCCAGACAGGCCGAAGAATTGCAGGCCAGATAAGAAAGAAGAGCTGCAGGCCAGACAGGCCGAAGAATTGCAGGTAGACAAGATGAAGAATTGCAGGCCAGATAGGCAGCAAGAGTTGTGGCAGAGTTACAAGCAGAAGTTAAAGAGTTCAGCCCCGGACGGCAGCAGAAGAGACCACCTCGACAGAGAGTTGCAGCTGAGTTGTTCAGAGATCCTTCCAGCCCAAGTCGAAGACAAGAAGACTTCCAGCCCAAGTAGACGAAGAAGAAGATTACGAGTTGCCGCAGAGAAGTTGCAAACAAGTCGAAGACAAGAGAAGAAGTTGCAAACCAAGTCGAAGACAAGAGAAGTTGCATCCAAGTCCCAGACAAGAGAACTTCCAACCTAAGTCGACGAAGAAGAAGAAATACAACTCAAGTCGAAGAGAAGAATCAACTGCGAATGATCGATAGAAATTAGCCCCAGTGTCGAACTAAACCACACTCCGACATACACAAAATTCTAAAGAGTAGGCAATTCGAAATCTTTTAGGTTGTGTGATAGAAGCTTGGTGCCATAGTCCACAGAGCGGGTCGGGAAATAAGAACAATTTTTTTTTATGTAACGGACATTAGATATAAAAGGTTGTTACCCTTTTTTATCAGTAATTTTTTTTCTCGTGAGTTTATTTTTTTTTTATTTGTGTTTTGCCACCCCGTCGGACTCAACTTGTATCGGCCCCAATCCCTGCTGGTCCCGTCTGTCTAAGATCTAAACACAGCGTGGGTAGACAGACCGGAGATCGGTACAGTTGCTTTAGTGACCAGGTATTGGAAGCGAGTCGGGAAAGGCGAGGCTGGTGATCATCTGACCAAAGGGTTGGAGCGGCACGCTTGGACCCAGGAGGAGCGACCAGGAGGAGCGACGTCACCACAGTTGGCGCCGTAACCAAAGGGATTCGACCCTGGGCCAGGTGTGTAACCGTCACATTCCATTTTTAATGTAAAGGATTCTTCAATATCTGCCTATATTTCTTAGATGATGTATTAGGTACATTATTTGACCTCATCTTTGTTACCTCAAGGACACATGAGACAGTAGATAAAAGCGTGAGTTAGATCCAGTGACAGGAGCCAAAGAGTGTGAGTTCAATACCTGGTTAAGGCAGTGGAGAATTTGGAGAGGGTAATCAACAGGAGATAGCTAACTGAGATCCATTAGACATGGTATGTGGAACTAGAATAGTGTACCCCAGTGAACGAAATAAAGGGTTCAGTTCAACATTCCAACCACCTGAAGAATGCCCGAAATATTTACGGCCGAAACGTTGTAAAAAATGGCGACAAAGATGAGGACAATAGTCCGAATATTGTAAATCTATTTTTGTTATAGTCCGAAATACGAAAGGAGCATTATTGTGCATAGTGTCATTTGAATCCTGTAACTATTTAATTACTCACACTTTATTTTCTTTTCAATCATTTCACCCCAAGCAAGGTGATAATGCCTCTAAGACGCTAGGGAGATACGAGAAGTGAAAGTAAACGAGAAGACTTTACTAAGGAGAAAGGACAATAATACAACAGGTTTCAGTAAGTCACTGATTGTCGTTGCATTTAAATCAGAGATTGCAGATTGTAGATGGAGCGAGCGCAAGAATCCGGAACAGATACTGACAGGAGCGAATTGCGGGTAAAAAAATTATTAGAAATATAACTTACAGTTGCATGTAGAACACATATATATATATATATATATATATATATATATATAGTTGACTATATACGTGACTTTGCAAGCTCCTCTAAATTTTGTACTTGTTAATAACAACAAACTTCTAAAAAAAAAAAATTCGACCGGTATTGCTTAATATATTGTACTGTAATTGTCAACTGTGATAATGACTTATATAAGCCGACAGCTTAGATTGGATTAAAAATATGTATCAATATTGTGATTTTCTTTCTTCGTTTAATGATAATGTTATTAAGCTTATCAGACATTATGAAAAGATTTTTCATAAAATAGACAACACTTGTCTATATTATTTAATGAAAAATGTATGAATGAAAAAATCCTGCCTAAATACAGACACAATATATATATATATATATATATATATATATATATATATATATTATATAAATTTATATTCTGAATATAGCATTTTTTCGCATCAAAAGTGGTCTTTATGTGATGCAAATTGTGACGGTTACACACCTGGCCCAGGGTCGAAAAATTTTGGTTACGGCGCCAACTGTGACGTCGCTCCTGGTCGCTCCTCCTGGTCGCTCCTCCTGGTTCCAAGCGAGCCGCTCCAACCCCTTGGTTGGATGATCACCAGCCTCGCCTTTCCCAACTCGCTTCCAATACCTGGTTTTTTAAAGCAACTGTACCGATCTCCGGTCTGTCTACCCACGCTGTGTTTAGATCTTAGACAGACGGGACCAGCAGGGATTGGGGCCGATACAAGTTGAGTCCGACGGGGTGGCAAAACAAATAAAAAAGAAAAAAAACTCACGAGACAAAAAAAATTGCTGATGAAAAATAAAAAAGGTAACAACCTTTTTATATCTTAATGTCCGTTACATAAAAACAAAATT
>CAHIKZ030002688.1:342500-350000 GCA_903632075.3 Acanthosepion pharaonis | reverse complement strand
AAAACAAAAGCTCTTGAATTCCGTTCCTAGGTGGTTACATGACCAACTGGATAAGGTCAAGCAACTAACAAGTAAATCCGAACGGGTTATTTAACGTGGCCCAGCTTAATCCCCAAAATAAAACATCTGCATGTTTACATCTCTAATCAATTAAGATCAGAAGTTATGCGTGGTGTAACATCACGGAATATATTATTAGATTTACTACCAAACATGCGCAACTATTTTCTCAGATTGAAACAACTTCAAGTGAATGAATCCAACTGTCTTAAAGAAGACTTTTTCGTCAGATCTTATAGGCTGGCGCTATTCGATCACAAATAAAGAACTTGACCAAATAATAACAAAGGCCATATAACTTGAAGACGAGTAACAATAGCAATAACCAAAATAGTACACGTAACTCGAAGTGAAAAAAATGATATAATCAAAATGATGACTTTCCACACTACCTTAAATAAAAGGTTATAAAGGTCATTCTTCTTCTTCTTCTTCTTCTTCTTCTTCTTCTTCTTTATTTGGTCCTAGCCTAATTCTCCTTTTTCCTTTGCTTCTTATTGCTACGTCTCTTTCTCTTACACGTCATCTCCGTTTTGATCGCGGGGAAAGATGGAAAAGACATATGAGAGTTGTGTCTTGATTTCAATGCGAAAAAGAAAGAAAGAAAGAAAGAAGAGAAGATAGAAGAGGCGACGACGCACTAATTTCTTATTTCTCTTCTTCTTCTTCGATAATTATTATTGTCTTTCTGTTCTTCATCTACTTCTCTTCCTTTTTCTTCTTCTTCTTCTTCTTCTTCTTCTTCTTCTTCTTCTTCTTCTTCTTCATGGATATTAGTTTTTCTTTTCTTCTTCTTTTCCATCTGGTTTTGTTTGACGATTTCTTCTTCATTCTGATTTAAAAGAGAGATCAATACAGAGTATTTTACCATCGTCCGTGGAGACACATTTGTAGTGTTGAAACAATTGCAATTGTGTAGCGATTTTTAACATATTTTGATTTAATATCCTAAAATAAATTGTATATATTAGATCTCATTTATATATTCATGGAGTTCTACCGGACCCCACTCGTAACATACTTGTTGATAACACAAATATAATAGTATCATCTACATGCAAAAAAAGGCTAAAAATAATGGATGCCTTATTAATAAAAGCAAAGAAAAATAACACTTAATAATATCAACTATGAACATGGAAACAATATCTTGACCGAGCTTTCAAAAATGGAATCATCATATAAATACATACATGCAACAAACTATTTCTTATTTAACAGTTAAAATTGATCATCTTTGAAAATGGCTGAATGTATAGCCGAAAGCGCTCAGAATAAAAGAAGATTCGGACTATATATATATATATATATATATATATATATATATATATAAAAAGAAAGAACAGTAAGAAATATAATCCGGTGTTCTTATAGATATTTTTTTATTTACATACAAAATAGTGCTCAATGTTAATTTAATTACAAAATTAAATTCGGAGCTTTTAGCTTCCATTTTTGAAACATGGTTAGAATTGTGTAGCGAAAAACATATTTTAAATGAATTAATTTTTAATATATATATATATATATATATATATATATATATATATATATATATATATATCAGTAATAGAAAGTTACCTACCCTTTCTGACAAGATCTAGATCTGTTGAATGTGTTTCTGTAGTTACCTCTTTATTAAATGTTACATTTACTCAAGTATCTAATCTAATAACCATACTGATGTCATCATTTAAACATTTTACAGTATTGATGTAAACCTTGAATTCATTTTCGTCTTAGGCAAAGAGTTTAATATCATCCATATAGAATAAGTAATAAAACACATTCTTTTTTTACTTTGTTTTCGGAGTTATTACTGTTTAGTTCATGTCGAAGGGGGATTAAGGACAGACAGAACAAAAGGGATGACAAGGAGTCTTCTTGGAAGATTTCTCGTCGGATATTCAATCAATTGGAATTGGCAATATATTTAGGTATAATCTGGTTTTCCGGATTCATGTTAGATTTACGGAAATTTACTATCACTGAAGAGACTTTATACATTTCCAAGGCGTTAAGGATCCAAGAGTGTGGCACACTATCAAAGGCTCTACGGTAATCTATCCAAGATGTGCTGAGATTTCTACATTTTTTCCTACAATTTTCCAGGATCATTTCCTTTATTAGTCGTTGATCTTTGTAACCTTATGAACATATCTACATCCCTTCTGTCCCAGAGGAAGAATGTTGCT
The DNA here is from genome assembly GCA_903632075.3 of Acanthosepion pharaonis. Classification (NCBI taxonomy): domain Eukaryota; kingdom Metazoa; phylum Mollusca; class Cephalopoda; order Sepiida; family Sepiidae; genus Acanthosepion; species Acanthosepion pharaonis. Next base: position 347,745 of record CAHIKZ030002688.1, on the reverse strand, counting down.
TTCATCGAGAAAAAAGTAAGTACAGTTCGTCATGACAGACAGGATAAATTTATAGCTGGTGGGCAGTCATGTTATTGGTCTATAATTTTTGAATCCTCTGTTTCACTCGCTTTTTTGTAGGGGATATGTAATACCTTTAGTGATCCATACTGGAATTTCATCGGGTTATTAATTAGCATTGATAAAGTTTCGGCAAGAGTTTTATGGACGGATGACAGGCGATACAGCCAAAAGTTGGGGAGCTTGTCATTTTCTGGGGATTTTCATTTTAGGGATTTTCATTTTAGGGATTTTCATTTTAGGGATTTTTTACAGCTTTTGGTTATATTTATTAGCCGAGCCGCTAGTGCTGCAATCGGTCGAAATATATGAAATCTCTCTCTCAAAATATTTCTTTCAGGAAAATAGGTTATATTACGTCCAATAACTGTTATCGATCTTTCCATTATTGATAGGCGTTTCCTTTCTAACCTTTTCTTCGAAGTAGTGTAGAACGTCATCATCTTAATTATGTCTTTATTTTTTCTTTGAGTTGTGTTGGAATTTTGGGGTACTAGTGAGCCAGCCAATATGAGCTGACTCATTTTACAGTTCACCAATAGAAGCGTTAACCAATCAGAAGGCTCAAAATATTCAATGCAACGTGTATAAAGGCGGCCATGTTTTTTTCCCGAATACTTACGGCCAACCTTTGATATCGAAGACTGAAGAATTACGGAACAGCTGCTGCTGCTGCTGGTATTGGCGATATAGTCAGATTCAGTAGAGTGCCCGACTCGAGAGTATTAATCTTTAACCTTCTTTCATTAAACAGATTACGTACTGCATTGAATTCTATATTCATAGACTATGGTGAACATGGTTTACAAGTTGCATGTACGATATTAAGAAATTGTTTCTGCTGTTGAAATCACTGATGTGGTGTCTGTTATTTGGCATAGTTCTTTGTGCGTGATTTGTTAGCGCCAGTCCACAAGGTTTGAAGAATGATGTTCCTTGTTAAGACCTACACGCTTCTGGCAATGAAGACAGTTTTTAAATTTTGATCAAAGAAAACGATTGTATACAGACGACAGTTTAGGCGTTTCTGACCGGGTTTTTCCATTCTTCTTCTTCTTCTTCTCCTTCTTCTTCTTCTTCTTCTTCTTCTTCTTCTTCTTCTTCTTCTTCTTTCTCCACCTCCTCATCTTCTTCTTCTTCTTCTTCTTCTTTAAATTGTTAACATCAAACTTGTGTTTACATCTAGCGAATTCAACTCATTTAAGCGTGTCGGATTAAATAAATTACAAACATTGTGTCTCTCTTATTTTAGCATACTTTATTATTTATCATATTAATCAATATTTTTTCGTGTATTACAATCAAATGATGGAGGAAATGCAGTTTAACAGTGTATATAACCATATATATATATATATATTTAATCACACTATATATATATATATATATGTGTGTGTATGTGTGTGTGTGTGTGTCTATATTTCAGAAATGAGGTATTATCTGGACTATTTACATTATTCGAACTACTGTCCTCATCTTTGTTGCCATATTTATCACAACGTTTCAGGCGTTGTACGCTACGGCCTTCTTCAGGTGGTTGGAATGTCAAACTGAAACATTCATTTCGCTCGCTGGGGTAGACTGTTCTACTTCGACGTGCTATGTCTAATGGATGGCAGTTATCAGGTATCTCCTGTTAATTCACCTCACTAAGTTCTCCAATGGCTTAAGCAGGTATTGCAGTCACACGCTTTGGATCCTGTTACTGGGTCTAACTAACGCTTTTTTGGAACTGTGCCTTGTGTACTCGAGGACAAAAGGCACTGTATATCTAGAATCACTACGCCAAATGCGCAATAAAGGGTTCAGTTCGACATTCCAACCAACTGAAGAAAAACCTTTATCTTGAACAATTGAATTTGGTCGTTGTGATTAAAATTCGTATTTCTACAAAGATGAGGACAATAGTCCGTCAGATGTACACACACACACACACACACACACACAAACACACACACACATATATATATATATATATATATATATATATATATATATATATATATATCCTTAGTAAATGAGAATAAATGCAATATAATTCCAATTTATTTAACATTTTATTTAAAAGTATTTTTACCATGGACAGTGTTGAAACATAACACATGTTAAAGCTGTAGTTTTTTAGCATGTTTTTCTTTTAATAGACAAAAATATATATATAGTTATATATAATTCCATAAAAATTGTATTATATATCAATCATAATTAAATAATTATATAGAATACACTACAACATGTTTGACAAGAAGACTTTTAATACATCTTTTCTGACCATTTATGAAAAATTTCAAACAACATTTAAATATTCCATGGAAACCTCACTTTTTTATGAGTATTTAAATGGGATCTATTTTTAACATTGTTGTAGATGTAGTCTATATAATTATTTACGAATTTTGATTGATCAGGAATTCAATAGCAGGGAATTATATGCCATATATATATATAAATGGCTAATCGTAATGCAGATATAATAATAGTATAGTTTACATGTAAAAAAAATGGTGAGAAATAATGTAATCCCTATTAAAAACCAACACTTAAAATATCAACTATGAACATGGACATAATATCTTGACCGTGTTTTGAAAATTAAACATTATATGAATACATACATAAAACAATCTATTTCTTGCTAACAGTTAATATATTTCAACCTTCAAAATGGCTAAATGTATAACCGAAAGCGCTCGGAAAGAAAGAACATTCGGTCAGTTTTTATACAATTTATCCTCCGAAAACAAAAAATTAAAAACTAAATCACCGTGTCTGTCATATTCAATGAAACGTCATATATATATATATATATATATATATATATATATATATATATATATATATATTAATTGATTTAAAATATGGTTTAAAATATGGTTTTTCCACTACACAGTTCTAACCATGTTTCAAAAATGGAAGCTAAAAGCTACGAATTTAATTTTGTAATTAAATTAAAATACATTAGTTCCATTTCATCCTCAAGCGAATTTTGTAGTAAAAAAAAACTTATTACTAGGTTTTAAAGGCACAGCAAAATATCTTAATTCACGTTTCCAAAGATACAGAGAAATCCATTCATCTAGACAAGGGGTGGTTGCGTGTTCATTATCGCTGTATTTTGTTGTATATGTATATATATATATTCGAGAGATAAATGAAACAAATTAATTTGATAATATTGATAATAAGACAAATAAACTTTACTATATAGGTGTATGATTTTTGGAAAAGATGATGAGAAACATTTACAAAATCGGAACATTTGGATATGTTTATGTTCTTTCCCAAACGAGATGACAAATAAAAAAAATGAATTTAATTTGTCTTTTTTTTCCACATATTCCCCCATATTAATTTAAAACAAATGGTAGTTTTTTTTCGAATGGTTTTAACTTTTACCTATATCTATCTATCTATCTATCTATCTATCTATCTATCTATTGTATATATAGGTAAATTAATTTTACCCGATATATATATATATATATATATATATATATATATATATTTATCTATCTGTATATATATATATATATATATATATATATATATATATATATATATATATATATATATCAATCTTTACATAACAATTCATCTAACTGTCTGTCTCTCAAGAAAATTTTATTCCATTCATATATATATTGACCATTTCATATCTTTATCTATTTATCTATTTTTCTATATATATCTATCTATCTATCGCAGTCTGTTCATTATCTATCTATTTATCTATCTGTCTATATATCCATATATATTTATATATGTGTGTGTGTGTGTGTGTGTGTGTGTGTTGTGTGTGTGTGTGTGTGTGTTTCAGTCTTTTCATATCTGTCTATCTTTCCGTCTGTCTGTCTATCTATCTAACCAACTGATGCCATTCATAATATATATATATATATATATATATATATATATATATATATATATATATATATTCATATACAACATCACTTGATAAGACACCAGAATGTTGAAATAAATGGCTATACTTTTTTTGATTTTATAACATGATTCTTTTATAATTTTCGAATAAATTGTATATATATATATATATATATATATATATATATATATATATATATATATATATATATATATATATATATATACGGTAAACTGTAAACTTTTTACCTTTAATTGTTTATACCTATTCAATTAGTTATCGAACTTGATAATGCTTTTTCTTAGATTTTAGTTGAATTGTGTTGCACCATATATAACTTATCTTTCTATTTGTAACATCACTTTCAATTTAATATAATTTAGTTTAAATCTTCTGGTAGTATTATTATTATATCGTTTATGGATATATTGATATTTGGTTGGTATTTTTGACATTTTCCATTGATTCGTTATTGCTATTAACATCTTATATAAAGAAACTTTAGTCAACAGTTGCATATTACTTTACCAAATAATTCTATACGTTTAAATTACTTTCTTGATTCTTAAAGAAGTTATATATTTTTATTATGTAGGAAACTTACAAACCATATAACATGTTTAGAATTTTATCAAATTAATACTCCACCTCATTTTTTTCGTAGGAAATGACATTCTCTACTGTATAAAATATTTATCCATTAAAATCCGCTCCTTTTTAACGTCCGTCCTGCTATTGACTGCCAATCTACGGGCCATGACCCATTCCTGGAAAATAATTTCTTAATTTCTGCTTCTTCGCTTAATTTAATTTTAATGTAGGTCTTATTCGATTGGTTGATCTGCGTAAAGCCCACAAACTTTATAACCTGATCTTTCTTTCGTAAAAAGAGTCTGTATTTTGTTTTTAAATCTTAATAAATCGTTCAATCACCAGTAATTTACAATCGGTTGATGAGATGCATAGAAACGGATCGAAACACGACTGCAATTGTGTAGCGATTTTTAATTTTTTCGATGTAATATCCTAATATCTTTGGAGCGGGTAGAATAGAGATCAACGTGTTTTAGTGGACTCAACAGTTTTCAATCTGCTTGTCTGCATCATCTTCAAGAAGCGAGTGCAAGATCTAAAAGGTCAGCCAATCTAACAGCAATCTCATCTCACAATCCTCACTCTTGCTCCATATGTGGCCTCCTTTGTAAATCACTAGCGGGTTTTAAGTACCACTTATGATTATCGCATAATTGAATTAAGCTGTCAGATCCTCACACGTCGGAACCGACGGGAGAGTCCATATAT
>CAHIKZ030002688.1:330000-335000 GCA_903632075.3 Acanthosepion pharaonis | reverse complement strand
CGTATTGAAAACTGCTACCATATCTGGTCTGGTGCTCCTGCTATTCATCTCGAGGTTCCTTGAAAAATCCAAAGACAAATCTATAATTTAATGCAGACTTGGCATCTCGACTTCAATCATTTCCATCGACAAAACGTGGCTTCCCTCTGCCTTTTCTACAAATATTTTCAAGGCAACTACTCTGATGATCCTTTTTTTCCTCGGTGCCCCGACTGCATGAATTTAAGCGTGCTACTAGATTGGCATTTAGGTCCCACCTCTTTCCTGTTGAAATAGCTAAATGCAACCGCCACTTCTACTCCAACAGTTTTTTTCTCGCGATTCCCACCTGCGGAACTCCCTTCCGTTTATTTACTTCCCTGATAACAACGATTTAAATGCAACGTCAATCGCGACCTTCTATCTTCTTGAATCCCGTTAATTTTTTCTCCTTTCCTCAATCCTCCCTATATTCAGTCTTTTCTCTCACTTTCACTCCCAGTAACCCGCTGAGTACTAGTGGCATTCCCTCCTTGCTTGGGGTGAAATGATAAAAAAAAAAAAATAAAAAAAATTGCCATGATGGTTTAAGGCTTTTCTGTAAGCTCTCCGAATTCCAAAGATTTGGTCATTCTGTTAATCTCTCAAAACAAATCGCATCCCTATCTGTTTTGCGGTTTGCGCTGGGTTGATGGATTTTACGTTTGGTTTTATTTGTTTTACGGCATATCAACATCTCATTGGGTTATTTAATGCTGACAAGATTTTTATTGCTGCTAATATTTTATAATTTAACATTTGTATTGTTTTAGTTTTAAGTCAAGTATTTAAAAAATTTGGAATTTGTTCATCTTTACATCAAGAAACTGATTCGATCCATTAGTTGTTTGGTTTGGTTTGTTTCTACGGCATATCAACACCTCAATGGGTTATTTAATGCCGACAAGATTTTTTTTTTGCTGGCAATATTTTATAATTTAACATAATATTATTTTTAGTTTTAAGTCAAGTACAAATTCCTTTCTTAAGGATGTTCATCTTTACATCAAAAACTGATTCGATCCTTTAGTTGTGGGTTTGGTTTGTTTTACGGCATATCAACATCTCAATGGGTTATTTAATGCTGACAAGATTTTTTATTGCTTTAATATTTTATAATTTAACATAATATTGTTTTTGTATCTTTTAAGTCAAGTAAATTTAACCCTTAAGGATGTTCATCTTTACATCAAGAAACTGATTCGATCCATTAGTTGTTTGGTTTGGTTTGTTTTACGGCAATCAACACCTCAATGGGTTATTTAATGCCGACAAGATTTTTTGTTTGCTGGCAATATTTTTTATAATTTAACATAATATTATTTTTAGTTTTAAGTCAAGTACGGCGCCTTTCTTAAGGATGTTCATCTTTACATCAAGAAACTGATTCGATCCTTTATATGTGGGTTTGGTTTGTTTTAATATATCAACATCTCAATGGGTTATTTAATGCTGACAAGATTTTTATTGCTGATAATATTTTTATAATTTAACATAATATTGTTTTTTTTTTTAAGTCAAGTTATATTTTGGTTTTCTTAAGGATGTTCATCTTTACATCAAGAAACTGATTCGATCCATTATTTGTTTGTTTTGGTTTTTTTTTGTGGCATATCAACACCTCAATGGGTTATTTAATGCCAAAAAAATTTTTATTGCTGGCAATATTTTTATAATTTAACATAATATTATTTTTATTTTTTTAAATCAAAGATGGCGCCTTTCTTAAGGATGTTCATCTTTACATCAAGAAACTGATTCGATCCTTTAGTTGTGGGTTTGGTTTGTTTTACGGCATATCAACATCTCAATGGGTTATTTAATGCCGACAAAATTTTTTATTGATGGTTTTATTTTTTTTCTTCAAAAATCTATTTCTGGTAATATTTTTCCTTCAAAAGTTTATTAATGGTAATTTTTTTTAAAAAAATATATAGCTGGTAATATTTTTTTTTTTCAAAAATGTATTGCTGGTAATTTTTTTAAAACTTATTGCTGGTAATAACGTATTGTTGGTAATAATTTTTTTACAAAGTTTTTATGGTATTAAAACCTATTTTTACACTTTCATGGTGTTTTGATCCAAGTTTGAGAGTTCCCTATTTGCCTATAGCTAGAACCCTTACAGGTGCTACCACCCTGGGTCAGGGTAGACTGGGAAAATCAGCAATTAAGAAGTGGTTCCACGCTCCTCAAAATCGCCTTGCTGTTGGACGTAGTTTACCGTCTTACCCAGGACCCGGATGTCCTAATCTAATGGATGTCAGTTATCAGTTATCTCCTGTTAATTCACCTTTCCATGTTCTCCAATGCCTTAACCAGGTATTGAACTCACAAATCTTGGGGTCCTCTCACTGGATCTAGCCAACGCTTTTATCTATTTACCATGTTTCCTTAAGGACATCTGTGTATGAATTTCTGGGAATGATAAACTTAATGTCTGCACTTAACAATTTTTTTCAGTGCTCATATTGCAATTTTTGCTATTATCATTGCATGATTTTTTTGTTTTTTTACCAGAGCTCATATTGCAATTTATCGTTATTATTATTGCTTTTTCTCTGTCACTCCTTATTACTGGTACCCATATTGTATTCATTTCTATGCGTGGTCGACTCAGGAAATCTTTGTGGCCTAGCATATGTGCTGATTCATTAAGTTTACGAATTTTCCTATAACGTTCTTTGTCTATGATTTCAACCTGATTCCACAAAAAATTGGTCTCCTTTTCTCTCCATACCTTTTCAAAAAATAGACAGATACTCGAAACATTGTTCGTATAACAAAAAAATTAAAATGATGCTCTGCAAAATAACATTAAGATATGATAAGAAAGATGTCTGAATAATACTGGAATGTACAACGACCGAAAAGTTTTGTGTTTTTAATTCAACCTTATGATGCTGGTTTTCAAATAGAAAGTATATAATTTTTTGATCTTTAAAAAGAAGGCCGGAGTGGGCAACGATTGAAACGTTGTGAGCATGACACCCACGATTAGCACACTGATCCGAATGCCAAAATATATAGTAATCCTAAATCCGGGTTTCTGATAAATTCGAAAAATATCCTCTTCTCATTTTCACACGAAAAGAAGTGGGTCTTTTCTTTAACCAATCTTAGAAATTTTAGAAGGTGTATAGCGCCATAGTCATAGTCAATATCAGATGTCTGCAAAGGAGTCGTTCTCTCAAAATGGATTTTAGCATATTAACCCTCACCTCACATTATCTGCAAACAATTTGGGTCATCCGTTATTTTTAATATTCCTTACTAACAAATTCATCGTCTGCTTAAATAGAGAAACATACAATTCGATTAATTCCTCACTGTATTCAGACAAATGCCGGAAGTGATGCGCAAGACGCCACGCATGCGTAGAGAAGTGGGCGTGTAACTTCAATTAAACTTGATTGAATTGTCGGCCACATTGCATCAGATGAATGACAACGGCTCCTCGTCTTTCACAGGTTTTCTTTTTTTCATTGCATTATTTTTCGCTTCATATTCTTTTTCTCCGCACATTTCTTGCTTTTTCTATCGTCACTTCCTCTCTTTCTAATGTTAGTTGCTTTTTATATCTATCTTTTTTTCTCTTCTCTTTTTTCTCTGGTTTTTCTTTCTGTTCCTTTTCATCGTTTGTTTTTCTATATCCAACACTCTTGCCCCTTTTTCGTCCTGCTTTTCTCTCTTCATCTCTACTATCACCTCTTTGTCTTCACCTGTTTCTCACTTTCTTTTTCTCACTCTTTTCGTTGTCTTTCCTCACACCTTTTTCAAGCCCACCCACTCCCTGTATTTTTTGTTTGCCTCTCTTTCTCTCTATTTGAATTCGTATTTTGTCTTGTCTTCACCTGTTTCTCACTTTCTTTTTCTCACTCTTTTCGTCATCTTTCTTCACACCTTTTCAAGACTCCCCCACTCCCTGTATTGTCTGTTTGCCTCTCTTTCTCTCTATTTGAATTCGTATTTTGTCTTGTCTTCACCTGTTTCTCACTTTCTTTTACTCACTCTTTTCGTCATCTTTCTTCACACCTTTTTCAAGCCCCCCTCAAAGATAGATTCTTTTGCCTCTGTCTCTATTTGAATTCGTATTTTGTCTTGTGTACTTTTCTTTTTTTTGTTAATTTCATCCAACTTTCGCGCTTTTTTTTCTCCCCTTATTCCTCTTTTTCATTTGGGCACCCCGCGGCGGTGTAATGGTTAACAAGCTTGTCTAGCTAGAACAATTACGACTGAGTTGTGACTTCGATCCTCACTGGGCGCCCCATACTTTCGGCCTTGTGCCATATCTGAGCTACGCTCATTCAAATTTATCCTTATCCCCACATCTTTCTTTATATTTTTCCTTCATTTCTGTTTTTCTTTCTTTCGTTCTTTCTTTCTTTTTTTTATTTATATTGTCATTCGTTTCTGTCATTTTCTTTCTTTAGTTTTTTCTTTCTTTCATTAAATGTAATTTCGTTTCTAACTTTTTTACTTTCTACAGTTCTTTTTTTTCTTTAAATCTCCCTTAATTTCATTTTTTTCTTTTTTAATTACTTTTATTTTCTTTCTTTTTTACGTTAACTCTGCATTCGTTTCCACCTATGTTCAGTTGCTTCTTTCTTTTTTGAATCGCCAATTTTATCTTTCTTTTCTTTCTTTCTTTCTTTCTTTCTTCGTTGGTTGCTTACTTCATTTAAATCTCCTTTTCTTTCTATCTTTTTTCTTCCTTTAGTTCTTTCTCCATTTAAATCTTCCTTCGTTCACATTTTTTCTTTATTCAATTCTTTTTTTGTCTTTTCTTTCTTTTGTTTTTCTTTCTTTCATTTTTCTTTAAATTTATGATTTTAAAAATTAAAAAATTTTAAATTTTAAATATTTTTTCTTTCTACATTTCTTTCTTTCTTTTTCTTTAATCTCCCTTCGTTTCTATTTTTCTTTCTTTCTTTCGTTCTTTCTTTCTTTAAATCTTTTAAATCATTTTACTTACATTCTTT
>CAHIKZ030002688.1:225000-325000 GCA_903632075.3 Acanthosepion pharaonis | reverse complement strand
TTTTTTTTTTTTGAATTTTATAAGAAATCATAAATCTTTTTTGTAAAAATTTTTCCATTTTTCAAAATTATCATCAAATTGCCTTTCATTTTCTTTTTTTTTTTTTTTTTCTTTCTTTGCCTTTTTTTAATTTTGAAAATAACTAAAATTTTCTTTCCCTTTTTCCTTTTTATCATTTTTTTTGAATTAATATTTTCTATTCCCTTTTCAACCAAAAAAAAAATTTTTTTGCAATAAATTCAAAAAAAATTTTTTCAATTTTTTTTTTTTTGATATTTTTTTTTTTTTTTTTTAAAATTTTCTCTTTTTTAAAAATTTGATTGATTAAAATTTATAAAAAATAAATTTTAAAAAAAAAAATAAATTTATATTTTTTTTCTTTCTTTGGTCCATATTATGTTTATTTTAAAAATTCTATAAAAAAGAATTCAAAAATTTCATTTTATTTATTTAGATATTTTTAAAAATCATTTTTCTAATTTTGTTTTTCATTTTTGCAAAAATTAAAAAACAAATTTTCTCTATTTTTTAAAAAAATATATAATTCAATAAAATAAAAATAAAGAAATATTTTTGAAGAGAAAAAATGTCCTGAAAATTTTATCGTTATTTTTGATTTTTAAATTTGAAAATTTTTTTTAAAAAATAAAAAAAAATTTTTTTAAATGTAAATGTTTAAAAAATTTTTTTGGAAAATTTTTTTTTTTATTAATAAAGTATATTTTTTTTTTTTTTTTGAATTTCTTAATTTACAATAAAAAAAACTTTAGGAATTTTCTAAATATTTTAAATTATTTTTTGGAAAAATCTGATATTTTAATAAAATTTGTATATGAATTTTAAATTTAATTTTTTTTTGATTTTCTATATTTTATCAAATTTTTTTAATAATTTACCATATTTAAAAAAAAAATTTATTTTATAAATTGTTAAATATATAAAATCATAATTTTTTTTAATTTATGTTGACAATTTGAAATTGATAAAATTTAATCAATATTTTTTCAATTTTAAATATTTTAATATTATAAACATAAATTTTTTTTTATTATAAATTTTATACAAAAAAAATAATATTTAAATTTACATATTTTTTTTTAAAATATATTTTCTCATTTTAACTCAATTTTAATTTAAAAAATTTTTTTTTCCAATTTTTAAAATTATTTTTATATTTTTTTCTTTTAAATAAATCTAGCTCCTTTTTTTTTTAAATCATTTAAAAAAAAATAAATTTTTTTTTTTTTTATAATGATAATTTAAAAAAAATTATTTTTTATATTTAAAATAAAATCAAGTATATTCATTTCTTTTTAATTTTTTTAAAAAATATGAAATAATTCATTTGGAATTTATTTGTGAAAAATTTATATTTAAATATTCCTTTATATTTCATTTTTAAGATCTATTATTTTTTTTATATATTCTTTTATTTTTCTTTTTTTTGAAAATCATTTTAAATTTTTTTTAATAAATGGTATTTTTTTTAAAAAATATGAATATTTTTTTCAGTAAATAAAAATTAAATGGATGAAAACTTATATCTTTATTAATAAATATTGTTATGGCAAAAATATTTTTTTTTTAAAAAATTAAAATGAGGATTTAAGAAAAAAAAAAAAATATATGAATGATAATTTTTTATATTTATATATTTATATATATATATATATATATATATTATATTTATATATATAAAATATATATTTATTTTCTTAATATATTCCCATTATAATTTTTATTTTTTATTTTTTTTGAAAAATTGGAAATTTAATATTTTATATTATGAATAATTGAATAAATCAATTTTTTGGCAGGTCTAATAAATTTCTTATTTTCCATTTTAATTAAATTTAAAATATATTTAAATTATAAATATATCATAAATAAAAACATGTTCCAAAAAATAAAGAAAAAAAATAAATTCATATTTTTTAATTTTTTTTTGGAAAACAATTTTTTTTTCTAAAATTTAAAAAATTTCACGGCATCATGAAAATAGATTTAAAGTTTTTTTTCATTTTATCATTTACATATATATATAAATATATTTCACTTTGATTTTGTATTTTTAAATTTGTTTCAGATATATTATAAAATTTTTTTCCATGCAAATATAAAATTATTTTTGTTTTTTAAAAATTAAAGATGTTTTAGTAAAATATAAATCTTTAAATTTCATATTCATAATATAAATATATAATAAAATAAATATTAAAGGATTTTTATTTTTATTCATATATTTTTATTATATATAAAACTTACAACATTATTCTCTCTGATTCCAAATTTATTTAATGAAATATATAAAATATATTTTATATATTAACCTTTTTTTTATTCGGTATATTAAAATAAATATTTAAATATTTTTTTTTTCAATTTATTCATATTTGCATAGTTTTAATTATTTCTTAAATTTGTTTTAAAATTTTATTTTTGTTAATTTTTGCAAAAAATTCAAAAAGTTTTTTGAAAAATATAAATTTTGAAAATAAAAATTTTTTTCATTTAAATCCAAATTTATTTTTCCTTTTAAAATAAATTTTTTTTTATTTTAAAATTTATTATATTTATATATATTTTTTATTTATATATAAAATATATATATATATATATATATATATATATATATATATATATATATATATATATACCATATATAACAGCAAAATTGTCCAAATCGTGTAACAGCATAATTAATTGTCATCCCACAAAATGTTTAATATCTAAAAAAAAAAAAAAAAAAACTAATTTAAACTTTTTTTTTTTTTTCCAGGTTTTCAGATAAGACGTTTAGCCATCTTGACACCATTTGTCGTAAGAATCACTGAAAAAACCCTTTGAGTTATTCAGCTAGAAAGAGAACAGGTTAAAATCGTTTTGTGTCAGACCCCACTGTCTTTCCAAATGAGTAATGGTGAGAGGAAAAAGATCATTCAGGCCTTCAGAAGTGGTACGAACATTCATACTCTGGCTTCCATCTTCAAATTCCATTCAAGAACCATCAAGAGAACTGGGAATAAGTTTAAAGAATGAGGGGACAATGGAGAAGAAAACTGGATCAGGAGGTCACAAGAGGAAGAGGGATCATCATTTCATCTTAGAGCTAAAGAGATCAATTAGAAAAGATCCAACTCAATCTCATAAGACGTTTGGCATGTGAGAGAGGAGTTTCAGCTATGACAGTCCAAAAAGCAGTGAAAAAAAACTTGAAAATGAAATCGTACGTGAAATCTGTGAGGAACCTTGTTACTCCAGGACAGAAAGTTAGAAGGTTAGAGAGAGCAAAGATCATCTTGAATAAGGTGGAAAATGATCCTGGAATAATATATATATATATATATATATATATATATATATATATATATATTATTTCATTTCAATCCTTCATGAGCTTCCAATCCTTAGCTATGATTAATTAATGATGAACATGTCATTTTCGTTTATGATCGATTTCATCACGATTCTTCTGTTAAGCTTGGAGAGTAATTATACATTCTTATTGCTCAAAGTAGAGTCCAATAGTGTTATAAAAACCTGGGAGAATTCCAGTAAGATATCTTTAATCATTTCTAAGATACAATGGTTCAAAGCTTAATCTAACAAATGGACAATTTTTGCTGTTACACCCTTTGGACAATTTTTTTATATATATATATATATATATATATATATATATATATATGAATATATATATATATATATATATTTTTTTTTATAATTTATTAATTAAAATATATTTTATATGAAAACATTTGCATTCTTTCAATTTATTTATAATGGAATAAGATTTTAAACTTTGATAAAATTTTTCTTTATCTTTGAATATAACATTTTTTACCATTTTTCAAGATTAAATTAATTTAAAAAAAATCAATAATCAATAAAAAAAAATTCATTTATTCTATATTCTAATTTCCAAAAAAGATTTTTTTATAATTTTTATTTTTAATTTAAGTTTAAATTTTTTTTTTCTGTTTTTTTTTATGGGGATATAAATATATATATATATATATATATATATATAATATATATATTTCAAAATATATATTTATATTATCAATTATAAAAAAATTTTTTTTGAATAATTTCAAAAATCAATTAATTTCATTTTATCATTTTAAAAACTTTATTTCCATTTTTTACATTACATAAAATTTTTTTTTTTTTTTTTTTTAATTAAAAATTTATTATATATAAAATATAATTTATTATCAAATATATATTATTTTATATAAATTTTATTTTATTTATATATATTTATATTATTTTATATTTATATATATAAAAATCATTTTTTAAAAACTTTTTTTAAAAAATTTTTTTTTTTTTTTTTTTAAAAAAAAAATCTTTTTTGTTTTATATAAACAATTTTTTATATAAATTTATATATATAAAATATATATATTTTAAAATATATTTTTTTTATATATTTAATACTATATATTTTTCGAATAAATTCATTTTTTTTTATTTAAAAAAAATCAATACAAATTTTTATTTATTATTTAATTATTATATTATTTATTAAAAATTTGCCAAAAAAAAAAAAAAAAAAAAACTTTTTTTTTTTAAATTTTTTTTTGTCATCAATTTTTCTCTTTGAAAAAAAAAATTTTAATAAGTTTGAAAATTTACTATGATATTTTTAAAATGTATTTTTTTAAAGATATTGAAATTATTTTTTTTTAAAGTTTTAAAAATGAAAAAAAAAGAATAACATTTCAAAATTGTTTTTTTTTTTTAAAATTTTTTTAATTTAATGTTTTTTATAAATTTAAGATGAAACATTTTTTTGATATTTTTCTAAAATAATTTGTATATGAAAATATTTAAATTAATATATATTGTTAAATATTATAAATTTCATCACAAAAAAGGTTATAATTATAAATAGAAATAAAAAAAATTTTCCTTTTGTTCAAAAATTTTTTCATTTAAATGAAAATGATGAATTTTATTTAACTAAAATATCGAAAAATTTCTTTAAAAAAAGAAAGAAAAAAAAAAAAAAAAATAATTTCTCCAATTAAATTTTTTTTTTTTTTTTTCAGGTTGAAATTAATCTATTTTAAAAATTGTTTAAATTTTTTTCATATTTATATAACTAAATATATAAATAAATATTTTTTTTTTCATTCTTTATTTTTTTTGGACATTAATTTTTTGAAAAAAAATTTTCAATTTTTTTTCTAAATAAAATTTTTTTCTTTTCAATTAAATGAAATTCATTTATATAAATTGAAATATAATTAAATTTATTAAAATAAAATATTAATTTTTTTTTTATTTAAACATTAAATTAAATATTATAAAAAATAATATTTTTTTTTTATTTTATCATTATTTATTTTTAAAATTTTTTTTTTTAAAAAAAATGTCTTTAAAATTTTAAAATTTTTTTATTAAGATTTTTTTTTTTAAATATTAAAAATTTTTCTGAAATTTTAATTTCAAAAAATCAAAATTTAATAAAAAATAATTTTTTTTTTAAAATTTTTTTCTTAATAAAAAATAATTTCTAAAAATTTTAAATATTTAAATTTTATATTTGAAAAAATAATATAATAAATATTATTATAATATTTTTATAATTTATTTTTTAAAATCTGTTCAATTTTAAAAAATTTTTAATTTTTAAAATTTTTATTCGAAAAAAAAATTTTTATTGTTATTTTAAAAAAAAAAGAATATAAAATTTTATCAAATTATAAACCCAATTTTTTTCAAACAATTAAAATTTATTTTTTTAAATTTTTTTTTTTTAGGTATTAAGAAAAAATTTTAAATTTTTTCTAAAATCCAAACTTAAACAATCAAATTATTTTTTTTGATAAAATAAAATTTAAATGAAAATATTATTTAAATTAAAAATTAAAAAAATTTATTTGTTAAAATTAAAAATAAATTTAATTTTTTTCAAATTTTTTTTTAAATATGATTTTGCAAAATTGTTTCAAATAAAATTTTATTTTATTAAATTGGAACATTTACAATTTTATATAAAAATATTTTTTTTAAAACCTATTTTTTAATGTATAAAATCATAAACACAAAACAAAATAAATAATCAAAATTTTTTGGTTAAAAATTAAATTTTTTTCTAACTCAAAATTTTTTTGATAAAAAAAAAATTATAATATTTTAAATATTTTTTAGTTTTTTTTTAATTATGTATGAACTAATAAAAAATCAAATCAAAAAACTAATTCAGACAATTTTAAAAAAATTCAAAATGATTATAAAACTCAATTTCAATTTGAATTTAAGATAAAGTTAATTTTCAAATTCTAAATATAAAAATCAAATTAATATATTACAAATATATTTCCATTCCATTAATAATTTTTTTATTTTTTATTTATCCACATTTTTTGAAAAATAACAATTTTTTTTTTTTTTTTTTGAATTTATTCCATTTGTCATGTAAAACAAAAAATGGAAAAAAACATTTCAAAATTTTTTATATTTACTCCATAAAGTGTAAAAAATTTTAAAATTTTTTTAAAAAAAAATATTAAAAATAAAAGATAAAATTTTTTTTTTAAAACTAAATTTTTCTTAAAATTGAATTTGAGTGAATAAAAATATTTTGAAATAGTGAAATAATCAATGAAAATTGATTGCAATTCAAACTAATATTTATTCTAATTTTAAAATATATAAATGATAAATATTCATCATAAATATTAAATCAAAACAAAATCAGCTATCTGAAAAAAGAATCTTTAGAAATGGAAAATTGCTAAAAAAAATTAAAAAATATATAACTGTAAATTTAATATAAATAAATTAAATTTTTTTTTATTTTTTCTTCATTTTACTTTTAAAAAAAATTCAAACAATAAAAAAAAAAACAAAAAATTTTAATCTTTTTTTTTTTTTTTTTTTTATTTTCTATTCCGGAAAAATTTTTTTTTTTTTTAAAAAAAAAAAAAAAAAAAAAAATTTTCTTTAAAAAAAAAAAATGAAAAAAAAAAAAAAAAAATATAAATCATCATGATTTTTAATTTTGAAATTTTTTTCAGATAAAAAAAATAATTTTTTTTTAATTTTAAACTTTTAACTTTAAACATTTATTTTAAATTTTTTTTTGTTTAAATTTGAAAAACAAAATTAATTAATTTTTTTGAAAAAAATGGATTAGAGGAACTTCAATATTTAAAAAAAAATGAAAAAAATTATTTATATTCATTGGATATATTTATCAATCCAGGCAAATAAAAATATTTATATAATTTTTATTAATGCCAAAAATTGCAATTTAAATAAAATTTATATTCTTTGAAATTCAATAAGAATTTTTAAAAAACAAAAATTATTTTAAATGAAATTGGATTTTCTAAAATAAAAAATTAAAAATAAAAAAAAAAAAAAAAAAAAAAAATAAAAAAATCTTGAAATAAAAAAAAATAAAAATAATAAAATAAAAAAAAAAAAAAAAAAATAAAAATAAATTTCCTCAAATTCTAACTAATTAGGGTTTATTATATTATAATAATAATTTGAAATTTTTTTTTAAATTTCCCCCCCCTTATATAAATCATTTTAATTCCAAAAGAATTTAAAAAAAATTAAATTTAGTTTTTTTTCCAAAATTAAAATTGACAGATAAAAAATTTTTTTTTTGTCAAAATTTTTTTAAATTATAAAAAATATTTTTTTATATAATTGTATATATATATATATTGAAAATTATATATTTTAAAAAATTTAAAATCTATACAATTTTTTAAAAATGTTTTAAAAACTTTTTTGGCTCTTTCAGAAATTTTTTAAAAATAAAAAATAAATTTTTTTTTCATTTGGTAAAAAATGGACAAAAAATGTGTATGTGTGTGTTATGTGTGGATATATATATATATATTATATATATATATTTTTTTGTAATATTTGTGACATTTCCTTAAAATTCTGTTTAAAAAAAAAAAGGAATTTCAATTTCAAGGTTTTTTTTTGCATAAAATTTTTTGACCTTTGTTTTTATTTTTAAAAAAAAGTCTAAGTTCAGCATTTAAAACATTTGTTGTAATGAAACTGTGAATCATTTTATATATATAATATATATATATATATTATATAATATATAAAAAATATTTATGCCACTTTTCATGTATATTTGGGATCTTTCAAAAAATTTTTAAACGATAAATTTAAAAAGTTCTCAGGACAAATTAAATTCCTTTTATTTGTCAATAAAATTGATCTTATAAAAAAAGTAAATGTATAAAATTGCCATTAAAAAGATTTGCAGATTTAAATTTGCAAGACAAAAATAAATAAATATACCTAATCCTATTTTCTTTATATTTTATTAAATAAATGTATATTGTAATAAACTTTTTTATTTCATTTTTTTTTTTTTCCTTAAAATTTTTAAAAAATTAAAAATGTTTTTTTTTTTAAATAAAAAATTCCAAAATTAAATATACTCTAAATATAATCACCATTTAATAAAAAATATATACAGGGTGTCCATAAAGTTCGTGTGCACTTTAAAAAATTTATAACTTTATTTGTATTTGCGATAGAAATAATCTGTAAAAAAATGTTATAAAGTTTAATGTACCTAGTTTTAAGTATAGCTAAAATAACTAATGTGATTTCAGGCATTACTGTAAATCAGTTGGCAAATGTTTTTCCGTGAACTGCAAAATCGTATTACCCTTTGTATTTACTAATGATGGAGGACATGTGGAAACTTAAATAAAATTTCAATAAAACCTTAAAAAAATATAGATTTTACTTCTTTCTAATCCTTTTTACAAATTATTTCTATCGCAAATACAAATAAAGTTATAAATTTTTTAAAGTGCACACGAACTTTATGGACACCTATATATATATATATATATATATATATATATATTTAAGATATGCAATTTATATTAAGATTCAGATAATTATATATATATATTTAAAATTCCCTTTATATTTATTCCATTATTTATAAGAAATGTCAAATTTTTTTGAATTTATAATCCAATTATATATAAAATTTTATAAATGTGATTTATATATTATTATAAAATTGAGTTTTTTCCTTTTAATATTTGAACTATTAAATCAGTTTGGTTTTTTATTTTAATGTGCACATTATAAAATATCATTTTTTTTAATTTATTTATATAAATTTTGTTCTTTTCTATCAGCCGTTCATTGAGGATTTCTATATATATATATATATAAATATATATATATATAGTGAAAAAGAGATAAAATCTTTGGTCACATATTCAATTTTTTATATTCATTTTTTTGTTTTTTATTTATATATATTTTCATGACCTTTATTTTTTTTGTAATATATAAGTAGATTCATTTTACCATTTATAATTAAATTTCATTTTTTTTTCAGATGTTAATTCAACATTTCATTACTACCATGGAAACGATATATTTTTTTTTTGTATAAAATTTGAATAAATCATTTTAATCTATTTTTTTATATTTTTCTGGTATGAATTCATTTAACAATATCTCTTTTCCATTTGTTTTTAAAAAATTTTAATTTAAAAATTTTTTATTGGAATAATATATATTTTCTAAGATTAATATTAATCCTTTAAAAATTTTTATTCCCTGTTTAGATATCAATTTTAGAAAATTTAAATTTTTTAATCCCATATAAATTTTTTTTTTAAAAATATTTAAAATTAATATATAGTTATATTTATTTTTGATATAAACATTTGCATCTATAGATAAAATTATCTGTTTAGATGATAATGATTTAAAAAAAAAAAGATCCGAAGTAAATATATATAATATATATTTGTTATTTTTGTTCAAATATGATTTACTTAAAAAAATATATAATAAAAATGAGTAATATATTTAAAACATTTAAAATTTTTTGAATTTTTTTTTGGGATTTTTATTGAAAAAATTAATATATGATATTTTTTTTTTTATATTAAAATTTATTTTTTAAAGGAGAATAGAATATATGATGGCTATTTAGATATCTATTTTTTTTATTTTTTATATTTATATATATTTAATATTTAATTGTCGATGCACAGTGAATTTGTCCTTTTCCAAAATATCTTTAATAATAGAATGTTCGTTTTTTTTTTCCAAATATTTTTTTTTTTTTTTTCTATTTTTTACCGGAAAATGGCTAAATAGTGTTTTTGTTTATCTTTTTTAATTAGAAAAAAAAAAAAATTGAAACAAAATAATATTTAAAAAAATAAAACTGATTTAATTTAATAAAATATTTTCCTAATGATGTCATCCATAATTTTTTCTTTTTTCAAATCCATTTGGATATTATATACTATATTTTTGTTTTAAAAGAAATATTTATATGGATATTAAATTCTTTTCAAACATAGAACAGAAAATCTTTGTAGTTAATGAATTCATTTGCTAAAACCAATTCGATTTTGCGAAACAGTCATAATTTTTGGTCTGTTTTGTTTTAATTAAACAAAAAATAAAAAACATATGCATAATATTTAAATGATTAATATTATATTTTTTTTAATAGTATATATTAAATATATAATTTGCCTGAAATTTATATTATTTTATAAATTTTTTAGATAATGCAATTTTAGATATGTTAAAATATATAGAACTATTTTAAATTTATTGTTTGAATATATCAAATTAAAAATTGAAAAAAAAAAAATTGTTAAAGAAATTTTTGATAAACGGAAAAGACAAATTAATTTTTTAACTATCATTTAAAAAAAGTTCTGCTATAAAAAATTCATATTGTCCCAAAATTTAATGACGAATTTTTAAATTTTGAAATAAAAATTTGTTGAAAATTTCAAAATAAATAATTAATAAATTTTCCATTGTCTTTTTTTTTGAAACATAATAGAATTTTAATTGTTCAAAGAAAATTTTTTAAAAATTTCATATCTAAAATTTGAAAATTTTTATTTTTATTATTTTATATTTTATATATAAATATTAATATATATATATATAAATATATTTTATATATAAAATTATATATGATAAAAAAAATAATTTTAAATATGCACTGAAAATATATTTTTAATTGAAATTAATTAAGAATTTAATTCACTCAATAATGGAAAATAATGATAATGGAATTAAATTTTTTAAATGACATAAATTGAATTAATGATCTATTTTTTTTTTAAATATTCTATCCAATTTTTTTATAAAAAAATATCTTCCTACTAAAAATCTATCATTGAACTATTTATCTATCCAAAAAATTTTCAACTTAAAAAAATATAAATATTATAATAAAATATATAACAATATATATAAGATTGAAGTAAATATATATATATATAATATATATATATTGAAATTATAATATTTTTTTAATTTAAATAGAATTTTATCCATTCCAGAAGCTAAATATATAAAAACTTTTCATTCAAATTGCATAGGATTGAAAAAAAGTTCAAATAAAATTTTACATGGAATTCATTTCAAAGAGAATTTTGGAAAAATTTGGAAAATAATGTTTTATTTTTTTATTCCAAACTTGAAACTTCTGATTCAACTTGATTTTTCTGGACTTAAGAATTTTTAAATAATTATTTGTTCAAGATTTATTTCTTTATTTTTTTTTTTTTTTAATTTATTTTATTATTTGTAAATTAAATTAACCGACATTGTAAAATTTTTCAAAAAAAAAATATTTATATATGAATATATATATAACATATATCTATATATATATATATATATAATTATCTATCAAATATGTGGCTATTATATCATGTCGTTTTTTTAAACTGATATAATCATATCACACATTTAATTAAAGATTCTAATAAGAACAATGTTTTTTCTTTCATGTATCATTGAATATTTAAGTGTTTTATTAAAAACATAAAATTTTATAAAAATATAGATATTTTTCACTGAAACTTTGAACATAAAATTCATTGAAACATCAATGTAGGAATTAAAAAAAAACAAAAATGTAAAATCATTAATTTTCAATTTTTTTTTTTTTTCAATTTAACAAAAAAAAAAAAAAACAGTATTTAAATGGATTGAAAAAAATTTAAGAAAAAAAAAAAAAAAAAAAAAATTCATCACGTTTTTTGATATTTAAATTTTTCGTATATTTTTCTATATAAATTTACTGAATCATAAAAAATTCTATATAATTTTGATTAAAAAAATGCATTTAAATAAGATTAAAAATATTCATTTAATTCCCATATATAAAGATATATATATTTTATAACAATTCTAAATTCGTCAAATATAATTGTAATAAACTTAAAAAACGTTAAAAAAAAATAGGATGATCAAAAATTTCTTTATTCACCATCAAAATAGAAATATAATTAATATTTATGATTTTCTGGTAAGAAAAAATATAATTAGAAAAATAAAACTATCATAAAATTTTGTTGTAAAAAATTAAAAGAAATCAAAATTTTCTTTTTGAAAAAAAAAAAAAAAAATTTATAAAAGAATTTCATTGTTTTAAATCAAACTGAATATTGAAAAAGATATCTTGTTAATTATTCTTTTTTTTTTAAAAAAAAAAAAATTTTTAAATCAATATTTTTTTGAAAAAAAATATTTTGTCCATTTAAACTAAACAAAAAACCTTTCATGTATTAAATCTGTATTCATAAAAAATACATTACTTTTTCAATTCTATATATTAAAAATATTAAAATTCTAAAAAAATAATGCAGTCTATAAGAAAAATAAAGCAATCAATCTTTAAAAATCTCCATTTTTATCTTAATCGGATCTGAAATCCATAAATAAAAAAATGGTAATTTTCTAAATATAAAAACAAGTAAAATTGCCTAAAATATATTAAGCGTAATACTATTTTAATAGAAATTGGATGATAAGTTAAAATGGTAACTAGATATAATAAAATGAATTAATCGTTTTAACCCGTTTTTTCTTTTCTAAAAATATTTTATGAGGTATTTATATATAAAAGAATTTGCTCTTTTCTGTTCATATTTTTGTTGTTAATAACATTTTTTTTGGTTCTTTATATTTCTTCATTCTATTTTGTCAACGTCAAATCCTCATGTGTTTTTTCATATAGTCAATATTTTCATAAAATGTCCTTAAACTGGAATTTATTGCCTTATATATATAATATATAAATTTATAAAAAACAAATCCATTGTTGAAATCAAATATTTTTATATAAAACATATATATATAATATATTAAATATAAATATATATATATATATTTGTTCGAAAATAATTTATGATCACTCGTCCTGTCAAAATTGCTGAATATTATCAATATCCATGTATTCTCATTTTATATATTCTTATTTAACATCTGAAATTTCCGTACTTTAAGTTAAATAAATGATTAAATTTTAATATAATAAAAAATATATATATATATATATATATATATATAAATAATATATATATATATATATATTTATTAAAGACATTTTTATGTTTAACGTTCTTTTTTATAGATACAAGTATTTAAGCAAATGCTCTGTTTATGATAAACAGTATTAAATAACATTTACCGGCCTGAATGTCCGAGAAATTTTCATAGAAAATATTCGTTCTTTGACAGGATTCGAACCTGCATCCTATACGGAACCGTCATTTACGCTGACGTGCCTTAACCGATCGGCCACAAAGAACCGTTCGGTAGACAAGGTCGAATTTACTGCTTATAAACTTCAATCTTCCATGAATCTCGTACATTCATAACTGCTCTGGCGTATCAAATGTAAACAAATGACGTCATATATTCATGGTTTGACAGAATAAAATATCCAATAAATTCATGTGTGTGTGTAAATATGGGAAAATTTCAACAATGTGTGTGTGGTGTGTTGGGGATAGATTTTAAAATCAAGAATAATTATTTTATATAAAAAAACAAATTAATTTTGTGTGTGTGTGTATTTCGAATTAATTAAATATGTGTAAAAACATATTTATGGGACAACAAATTTTAAACGTTTTCAAGTGTATTAGAGAGAAGGAAAAAAAATGTGTGTGTGTGTGTGTGGTATTACAGATAAATTGTGTGTGATTACAAAATTAGAGAGTCTGTGTGTGTGTGTATAAAGTGTGTGTGTGATGAAACATAATTGTGTGTGTGTGTGTGTCTACAGAGATAATATATAGAACTGGGACAGAGAGAGAGAACGTGTGTGTGTGGGAAAAGAAAAAAAAACGTTGTGTGTGTGTGTGTGTGTGTGTGTGTGTGTGTGTGATATCAAGAGAGAGAATTATAGATTGAAAAGAAAATTACAAATTAAATTCCTCTTATGTTTACAGGGGTCATCCTATTTAATATTTCAAATTTTATTCATATATTTTATTTATGTTTGTACACAGGCGACACCGACCCTAAGAATATGCAGCAAGGATTGACAGATCCGTAAGTAAATAATTCCATCATTTTTTACGGGTACTAAGCTAGATTTTTTTTTTTTAAAAATGAGATAAATAAAGACATTTTCGAAAAGTCAGTGAGAAATATGACGAAAAATTCAAGAAGTTAAAAAAAATATACCTTGAAATTCTCTTTCGCCAATTCCACAAGTGCCTGTCAGAACAGATTAAAAATGGATGACTTCTTTATGATAGTTTAAACGCTTCCATTTTCTTCAACAAGAACGCCCCCCCTACCTACCCGATTATTTTCCTTTTAGATGTAAAAGGCAACAGAATGTATTTCGAAATAACATGGGGAATGCAAGAAATGGCAAAACTATCAGGTAAGTCTGTGTTAGGGAAAACAAATATGTCTTAAGATCTTTTCAAAAGAAATATACATAAGCTCGGCTTTGATTTCGCGAGATTGGTGCTTGGACGGAGAAGTTAAAATAGATAAAAAATTCCAAAATTTTATACATATTGGCGCTTATATATTTTTTTTTTAAATTTTTTTTCTAGGAAGAAAATATTGAGAGGATATCTGGAAATTGTCTCTTTATTGAGCAAGAAAATTCAGTAGGATCAGAAGTATATGCATGTCTCTCACTCTGCATGATTCACTTTATGTTCGTTTGTTTAATTAACTTTGTCAAAAAAGAACATTTCAGATGTAGATAGATAGATAAATTTATAGTGGAAGATAAATAGATAGATAGATAGATAATATTTATTTTTAGATACATTTTTATATAGATATATATTTGCTCTTAAATTGTGATTCATTTTGATAGATTCAGATGCGAAGAAACTAAGATAGATAGATAGATAGATAGATAAATAGATGCAGACAGATAGATATATGGATAGATAGATAGATATTTAAATAGATGAATAAATTTTTATTTCCAGAAAATATTTTAAGATAGATAGATAGATAGATAGATAGATTGATGCGAATAATCTGATATAGAGAGATACCCACCTTGCAATAGATAGATAGATAGATAGATAGATAGATAGATAGATAGATAGATGCTTTTAAACTGAGATAGATAGCTAGATAGATAGATACCCACCTAAAGGAGACAGACAGATAGATACACAACACTGATATATATATATATATATATATATATATATATATATATATATAGATTGAGAGAGAGAGAGAGAGAGAGGGACGGAGATATCATAGATAGATAGAAAAGATAGATACCTTTCGAGACTGATTAAGATATTTTAATGACTGAGAGAATAGTTTCTTGAAAAGACATAGTGAGACCTTTTACTTCCCCGGCCTGATTTTGGAGTTTTTCCACCCATGAAAAAGAACTTAATTTTGTTTATATTTCACCTAAACAAATATATAAAAAAAAGTAACAATCTCTTTGTGACAATAGGTTATATTTCGAATAATGATTCGAAATCTAGCAATTGTTTATTGAAAGAGCCAGTCGCCTCTCGCTTTATTGAGAGATCAATATTCAAGTTTAATATGTCATCCCAAAACTAATCAAGGAATTAAAATATGTAATATAGATCCTCCTATATAGCAATGAATGCTGGAAAATTATTTTATACATAGATATATATATATATATATATATATATATATAATAAAACGGACAAAGTCCGAAAATTATTGTAATTTAATTGTATAAAATGTATAAACATAAAAAATGTATCAAAAATATATATATTTTGTTTTTTTAAAATATATATATATATATATATATATATATATATATATATATATATATATATATATATATGAAAATTTTAAATATAAAAAGTCCTGTTAACGGAAATGTAATATCAATTCCTCCTAAAAAATAAAAAAAAATATATATATATATATATATATATATATATATTTATAATTAAATGTGTGTGTGTGTGTGTGTGTGTGTCAATAAACATACATATATATATAACTATATATATATATGTCTGATTCATTTTCACAAAAAAAATATATATATATATATATATAAATATTTATGATTATTTAGACAGCAAATTTTTTTTTTGATTAAATAAATTACAGATATTACGTGATCTATTAATTTTTCATAAAATTAAGTTCAAGAATTATCCTTCTGTGTATTGATATTAAAGGATGAGATATAGCTGCTTCAATTTCTTTGATTTTCATTTACCAATACATTGTCAACCTTTTTTGCATATAAATGTATAATGAAAAGATTTACAGTAATGAATAACATTGGACATGTTTGTATAAATACTTATGCTAATCAACAACATATAGTTTTGTACCACTTGCACCCCTGAAGATGATTCTGGGAAAAGATCGAAAGTACTTGAGAAATGAAAAGAAAAGAAATTTAAACAGCTATAGCACATTTCCCTCATCTCTTAACGTCAATACACGGAAGGTTAACCGTGAGTATGAAAGGATTTTATTAAAATTAGCAGACATAATGTCTGTAATTTATTCAATAAGACATGCCCCCCCCACAAATATATAATATATATATATATATATATATATATATATATAGTGGTGTAAAGAAATTGAGCCTAATTATAATGAAGGAATGTTGGAGCAGCAATAGGAATATCTGCTGGAAATTGGAAGCAACGTTTTTATAACCATCGCCACTCCTTCACAAATGGATCTAAAAAACAGCAAACAGCACTATCAAAACAGTATTGGGATTTGTTGGAGAGAGACTTAACCCCACAAATAAAACGGAAAAACGTCTCTAGGGCTCGAACTCCAATAAATTTCACCGACCGATGTGACCTGTATATAACAGAGAAGATCCTAATGATAAACCATAAAGATCCTGATATATTACTGAACCAACATAACGAGTTAATTTTTAAATGTAGACATAGAAACCATCTCAATCTAACTAAATATATTTAGAAAGAAAAACTATATATTATGTTATTTTTAGATTTGGAAATGATTGTATGCACACATGGATGCGGATACATAATTGTATGTATACAAATGTGTAGATGGACTTGATATGTGGTTTTATGTGTATATGTATATGCATTTGTATAAGGGTGTATATATATACATATGTATGTGTATATGTATTGTAGGCGCATATGTAATATATATATATATATGTGTATTCAAGTTTAGGTAATATATTTTTGTATATATATATATATATATATATATATATATATATATCATTAAATTTGTATATAGGATTGCATGTTGTCTGAAAATATATATATATATATATATATATATATTTATATATATGTAAATATTTGTTCAGTTCGTTTATGTAATATATGAATATATGTAGGACATAGTAATATGAATATATACGTATATATAGGTATATATGGGTATAGATTTGACTTTATATATATATAGAGAGAGAATTCTAATGGAAGGACATAAAATTCTTTTATTAATATTTGATTTTACTTTCCCTTTAAATATTATCTAGTTAGAATTGTGAGATTGAAATTTTTAATCATCTGGAGGTAATTTCATTTTAAATTGATAATTTAATTTAATTTAAATTTTAATATATTACACTTTAACTATCAGTCTTGATAGTAAAAGTATTAAAATTAGAAATATTGTTTTTAATATTTAAGCACTTAAGTCACCACCTAAGGAAAATTTCAATAGATGTAAATTTGTACAGGTACCTGTGTATATCGATACATATGTGTGTGCTTATGTGTTTAATTGCACTTGTAATTGAACGTATGTATATATGGGATTTACATAAATGTATATGTGGTATATATATGAAAAAACTTTTTTTTTAAATATTATCTTCAAATATTATTCCATCTTAATTTGAAACTTTAAGTAAGAAAGATTACCCCTCTAAAAATAGTTATAAATTACATTCATGAATTAGACTGAAACTGATGTTAAAAAGATGTTACCTTAACAGTTATTTTCAACATTAAAAGATTACTTTTAGTAAACTTTTATATTTTAAATATATTTTAATGTGATTTTTATTAATGTGTTTTTAAATATAGTATTTAACTCACATTAAATCCCTAATTTATTTGTAAAAAAGTTAAATATTTAAATTGCTAACAAGCATTATTTTTTTATTTTTTTTAAACATTTAAATTACTATCAAACGTTAAAATCTGTTGTTTTTTTTTACCTAAATTGCTAAAACTATACCGCCCCTCTTCTTCCTCCGTAAACCCTAAATACATCTTCTTTCTCTTTACTTCCCCTTCTTTCTTTTTTCTTTTTCTTTTTCTCTCTTCTCTCCTTCCCTTTCAACATATCATTTCCGTTAAGCTGACCGATTAAATAGGTCAATGTTTAGTCCCTCCTCCCCCAATACTAAGTATGATAGAAAGAAATATAAAAATAAACCCTCTCTAAACTCGACCATGTCTCTCACACCACTTCTCGCTACCCGCTCTGTTAAATTACATAAACTTAATAATACCCGTCAAAAGTGTAAATTTTCATTTTATTTTTCGTTTCACCTTTTGAAAGTGATGTCTGATGATCCAGGGTACTTTAAAAAGGTCTCTGGTGAAATAAATAAACTATTACAATCGAGCCTTAAAGGTGGTCTGTTTTTTCTTTAAATTAATATATATATATATATATATATATATATATATATATATATATATATATATATAATATCGTGTAAATATATATATATATATATATGGGGATGGATACGTACCCGAGTGGTTAGAACATTCGCGTTCTGACCAGGAGACCCACGGTCGATTTGTCAGAAATAAGACTTCCTGATATTATCGGACTGTATCGAGGTCGATCCCAAATATTGTCATTTATTTAGAAAGTGCCTGTAACCTATACCACAGGTTGACCCAAACACTGTGAGTGAAATTGTGCTTGAGTATGCTGGACTTGTTCAAAATGTTGATCACGCTAGAGAACACGCTCTTTCCCGGAAACTGTAACTAACGTTTGCTCAGCATAGTTGCAGTATGAACCACAGGTGGGCTCTGTGGGTGTTGAATAAACATCAATGCGTCTGAGCAAGCATCTGCAATAGGGATTGTCTAACTGTACTAGTAGGCGGGTATTCTCTAATATGTGTGACCAGCAATATATATATATATATATATATATATATATATATATATATATATATATATATGCACCTTTCATTGAATATGACAGGCAAGGTCGTTTGATTTTTTTTTTTATATACAATTTCTCATGTGATGTTATTTTTTTTTTCTTTTTGGTAGATATATTATAAAAAGACCAACACTCAATAATATCAACTATGAACATGGTCACAATATCTTGGCCGTGTTTTGAAAATGAAACATTATAGAAAAACATTCATACAATAATCTATATCTTGTTAACAGTTAATATATTTCAAACTTGAAAATTGCTAAATGTATAGCCGAAAGCGCTCGGAAAAAAAAAGACAGTTTATATATAAGTTGTCTACCTAAAAGAAAATAAAAAGATCACATGAGAAATTGTATAAAAACTAAATCAAACACCTTGTCTGTCATATTTAATGAAATGTGCATGAAAGAAGGATTGCTGCCTAAATACTCACATACACACACATACACACGCACCTATACACACACACACACACACATATATATATATATATATATATATATATATATATATTTATTTGTATTTTGTCATGTGTAGTTTCTCTCTCTCTTTCTTTCTCTCTCTCTCTCTCTGTCTCTGTTGTGTTTGTAATTTGCAAGAGATGCAAGTCACCCATGATGAAGAAATAGAACTTCATAGCGAGACGCACAAAAAAAAAAACTGTTACCCTGAGCGAACAAGTTCTAACACCCAGAATAACTTGACCTAGATCTGTTTTGTGAACCAAAGAAATCACAGGTGATTATATACAGATGCTAAGAATAATTTATAAAAAGCTTTTATATATATATATATATATATATATATATATATATATATATATATATATATATATATATATATATATTGAGGCGAGTTTCGTTGAATAATTTAGACACGGTTTGTCAGTTTATTTTCAAAGGATTCGTTTATGTACTCAGATGAGTTTTCTGGTGTCCCAGGCGAACTAAAAACTCCTAGAAGCTACCGAGAATAAAAACTGAAACCAAACCATAACAAAATAAATGATGGATACTGTACAAATGTTCAAAAATGTTTCCAATAGATAGACTAAAATATCAAGGTCGACATTAATAGCTTTTTTTTTAAACGAACCCTTCCCACATCATAATGAGTTACCTCCCTTAGTGCGTAAACATACATCGCATGGCACAAAAATTAGCTGTCCTACACTCCACCCGTAAAATTATGATTTCAGATGAACAAGGCAATTTTGTCTTTGGAAATAATGAACACTGCATTTTTGGTTTAAATCGCAACCCCACGAATGACATTGTGGTAATGTCGAAAGTTCTCGGAATAAAACCATATGTATCAACGCGGTAATTTTCTCACTTCTTTTAATACCGACACCAGAAATCTCATCCGAGAGTATGAACGGATCCTCCTGAAAATAAGCAGCCAAAACTAAATTATTCAACGAAGCTTGCCCCAATGAAAACATGATGCCATGTAACACAATATATATATATATATATATATATATATATATATATATATATATATATATATACACCACGCAAGCTGGGTAGCATGTAACTAGCGCTGATGTACTACTGCTAAAATGCGTATTCCTCTTGGCAAAAAAACTGGTGGACAGCTAGAGGCTGCCACCAGATGACTGGTGATTCTTCATTGCCTGAAACTGTTTAGCGTATTTTATATTATTATGTTATATTAAAAATCTGTCGATTTCATTGCCTGTATTGAGCCCCAAGTTAATTTTAAGATGTTTATTGCTCATTTTTAAGCTTGCTTTTTACACTGGCTTTTATCATATATATATATATATATATATATATATATATATATATATATATATATATTTAAGGTGGACTCTCGCATCCTATTCGAGGTATGAGGGTCAAGCAGCTCAGTTCTAGGAAAGGCCAGCAAGTCACCAGCATATATGATTTGAAAAAAGTGGTGAAGGCTTTATGCAGAACTAACGACACTTTCTGAAGTACCGAATAAGGAGACCTGGTCCACTAGGTGCCATAAGGTCCCCAAGCAACCCTATGGAGATTTTGGATTGGAGTGGTCCTCCTCTTAGACCAGTTGTCCTTCTCAAAGATCTTGCTATTTACCCATAAGCTAGAGGGAGAAGTGTATTAATATCTTTCCCAAGGGTATTGACACGTAAATGAATGTACTGGATTCGACTGTAATTCGAACTCGGCTCTCCGCTTCCTCAGTCCGAGCCACTATCCACAGTATCTATCTATCTATCTATCTATCTATCTATATATATATATATATATATATATAAATTGCTCCGAGGAGCTGCATTCGCTGGTTCCCAGACGTCATGAGTTCCAGCGCCCTACGAGGCTGGCATCCTGCTCTCACCCCTTCACTGTCGAAACTTCTAAATGTAGCCGTCTCTTCTACTCTAATAGCTTCATATCTCGCACCTCTCGCCTGTGGAACTCCCTTCCCTTTTCCTGTTTCCCTGTGAGCTATAATCTCCAGCTATTCAAGTGTAATGTCAATCGACATCTCCAGTTGCCTTGATCTATCCACTACCCTCATCCTTTCTTCTATCACTCCTATCTGATCTTGCTCTAAATTTTCTGTAACCCATTGCGTCCTAGTGGCTTTCCGCCTTGCTTGGGGTGAAATGCTTAAAAAAAAAGAAAATATATATATATATATAGTGGTAAACAAACGTTATTTGCGGAAATGTGAAGGTGCGCCTTTTTATGCGAAAATTAACGCGTTTTTTATATTTTCAGATCATTAATGTCGAAATATCAGCTGATTCATGACGAGAAAGGGCATGCTCTAATTGGTGTGATACACGCAATGCATAACGATGTTGACATTGGACGTGTTTCTGGACGTCGCCAAATCATTTGTGCACAACGTCCATGGATTTGGAACGGTAGTTCAGGCAGCATCAGGACAGAAATATTCGCACAGAGAATGAAGAAGACACTCGATTCAAATCCCGGAACGTAGATAAGCGTTTTTTTCCCTTCCCCCCGCCCAGAGAACTCCATCTCCCGGAACGTAGATAAGCGTTTTTTTCCTTCGCCCCGCCAAGAGAACTCCATCTCCAGGAACGTCGATGAACTCCATCTGTTCCAGGGGCATAATACGCAATGGTTGAAGATTAGGGGAGGATGAGGGCATTCGGTACAAGTCAGACGTCAAGAGGAAATGAGAGTTCATATCGACACGCAACAACTACTGGACAAAGCCGGAATCGATCCTCCAGATCTACAAATCAACCATTCGCCCTTGCATGGTGTATTGCTGCCATATATGGTCTGGAGCCCCTTCTGTTTGCCTCGGGGTTCTTGATAGGCTCCAGAGGCGGATATGCAATATAATTGGCCCTGATCTGGCATCTTGTCTACAGTCGCTCTCTCACAGACGCGCCGTCGCCTCTCTCTGTCTGTTTTACAAATACTTTCATGGCAATTGCTCCGAGGATCTGCTTTCACTGGTTCCCAGACTTCATGAATTCAAGCGCCCTACGAGGCTGACATCCCGCTCTCACCCTTTCACTGTGGAAACTCCTAAATGTAGCCGTCTCTTCTACTCCAATAGCTTCATATCTCGCACCTCTCGCCTGTGGAACTTTCTTCCCTATTCGAGTTTCCCTGAGAGCTATAATCTCCAGCTCTTCAAATGTAATGTCAATCGACATCTCCAGTTGTCATGATCTATCCACTATCCTTCTCCTCATCCTTTCCTCTATCACTCCTATCTGATGTTGCTCCAAATCTTCTGTAACGCCTTGCGTCCTAGTGGCTTCCCGCCTTGATTGGGGTGAAACGCTTAAAAAAAATAAAAGTTGAAACACCCAGTAGGACTTGCTTTGCTATGGTTCTATTTATTTATTTTTTTTTTACAGAAGAAAAAAAAATGATCAGGATTAAAAAATGAATCGGCGAAATAACAGCTGGTTATGTAAGGTACCTACTGATGCTGATGTTGAGCGCACACAGTTTTCTTGTTTTTGTAATGGTTTGAGGGAGACTAAGACACCATTTCTAGCAACAGGCTTTTCGGTTTTCGGTTTAATGTTGCTGGTTGTTTCACTGAGGTGCTGGAAACGATTGATACGGTATTTATATTTTACAAAATCAAACTTGAATGGGAAGCAAGAAGCTGGAGAAGAATTCTACAAGCAAAAATGCGAGAAAAAAAAACTGTTAGTATAGAACTTATGGTTATATTTACTCATTTCAACTGTTAAATAGCGAAACATTAGCGTCAATCTCGTACTGCTTTTAAATTCATAAAGCCTAGGTTCTACAGAAGAAAGTTCATCAACAATTACTTTTATGTACCGTAACTACGAACACTAATGGGTATTTCCCAATCCTTATAAATACATTGGACACTATTGTAGTGTGGGTAATACGTACTTAGGAGTAAAAAGTGGTTTACCTACTTGACGTTGCTGGCGAGTATTTTATTTTGTTGATGTTGTAAAGATTACCATTTCATTTTCAACCTCTGTTTTATTTATTCTTCATTCAGTAACCTTTTCTATCTCATAAATAGAAAAAAGAAAATCTTCCAGAAAAGAAAGGAAGGAAGGAAGTTTATATAACGTACCTACGAAACACTAATTTCTATGTCCCAAAACCTCATATATATATGTTAAATAAAATAGGGGGGGTATGCTGTCTAAAAGTTTAGCTCAATTTCCCACATTAAATTTGGCTTTGTATCAATCATACCTCGTGGGGAGGTAGGTAAATATCGTAATATAATATCTACGCGTAAATTTTAATTGGTTGAGCTGACAGCGTGGGAAGCTCTTAATGATGTCGAACTCTCTGCCCGAAACTTTTTCCCGGACGAGACTATGCCAAATTATTAAATCTCGTCCGGGAAAATAATCAAGACCTGATACCGCGTATGCAACTTCTACAAATCAATTTTGCCTGAAAGATTAATTATTCGGATTTCCCCACATTAAATTTGGCCTTGTGCCACATTTTACTTCGTTGGGGGTGGGCAGGTAAGTATTGTATTTTGCTGTTCCAGGAGCAGTGGTTTACCTGCTTCACGCCGCTGGCGAGTATTCTATTTTGTTGATGATATAAAGATCACAATTTCATTTCCAACCGCCATTTTGGTGATTCTTCATTCTGTAAGATTTCTAGTTTACGACAATTACCATGAAAATATTTGTAGAAAAGCACAGGAAAGCCACTTTACGCCGGTAGGAAAGGGACAGACGCCGAGATGCCAGATCAGGACCAATGACACTGCAGATCCTTCTTTGGATTTTTATCAAGGCTATCTAAAAATATAGCACGATTACAAGGCCATATGTGGTAGCAACATTCAAAGCATAGACGAATGGTAGACATATACATATATGATATTCTAGAAAGGGAGACTTCTAGTAAGACACAGTGGACCAACTTTTCTAGCAGCAGATCTAGCAATTGATTCAATATAGTCTTTCCACTTCACGTCAGCGGAAAACTTTAGCCTGAGAATGTGCCACTCTGCTTGCGGTTAAAATAAGCCATACAGGTGGAAGGTTGAAAAAGTTCTCTCAGACGATTAATAAATAGCAGTTTCGTGTTTCTCCAGTTAACAAGAAATTTTAGGCTATTTTAAATTTGGATCACCTTTCAATAAGACCATATCGAACTGATCAGGCTTACTATTAAGATGGGTGTAAATTTTATCATTACATAGATACTGAGTTGAGAACTGGTGTTATTAGGAATGTTATTGATGAACGTTGGTAAGAACGTAGGTCCAAGGATAAAACCCTTGCAGACGCCTGCATTTATGCAGGAAGATATAGAAGAGTTTCAAGACTACCTTAATTTCGCGATTTGATATGCCAGTTTTTAATACTTTACAAAAAAGTGATAGAAGAGTAGCCGTTCAAGACTACCTTCAATTCGCGATTTGATAAGAAGTCCGGTATGTCAGCCGCTAGTACCTTACAAAAAAGCGATAGAGTATTAGCCGTTCAAGATTACCTTCACTTCGCAATTTGATAAGAAATCCCGAATGCCAGCTTCTAGTACTTTAGCAAAATGAGATAGAAGAGTAGCCGTTCAAGACTACCTTCACTTCACGTTTTTATAAGATGTCCGCTATGCCACCCTCTAGTATTTTACCAAAAAGAGGTAGAGGAGTGGCCGTTCAAGACAATCTTCACTTCACGATTTGATAAGAAGTCCGGTATGCCAGACTCTAGTACTTTAGCAAAAAGAGATGGAGGAGTGGCCGTTCAAGACAACTATCACTTCGCGATTTGATAAGAAAATTTTGCCACTGGTAAAGCGAAAAAATGAGATAGAATGCTAATTGATGGGTCATTTCGCCTTAGTTCGTAAAGACTAGAACTACAGACGAGGATTTCCCACAACCAGGAAAACAAAAAGCGGCAAGGTATTTATGGTAGAGTTGAGAGAGAACAGGATCAAAAATATCGCATATTAAAAACAGATGATTGCAGGGATACCATCAAGTGCACTTGATTTGTGAGAATCCAGTTTAGCCTTGATAGCCGAAGCTGTGAACGGAGTTATATGCACATCACTTAATAGAGACCGAATTCTAAGTGGAAAGTCAGCCAAAGATAATCTGGATGAATCATGAGTATAATTTGAGGAGAATTTACGAGCAAATCGTTCTGCTTTATCGATAGAAGTAGTTCACACCTCAAATTGAAGAAAGAGAGGAGGTGATAGAAGCCGTAATCTTAATTGCGTCACTAATACCGAGCCACCATTCGTCACAGGCGCCAAAACTTGTCCGAGGCTATACGGTGTCTCATTCTGTCAGCAAACAAAGATTTAGCCTCTTTGAGGACAGTATTACAATTGTTACGAGCAGGCACAAATAGCCGTCTGTTATGATCGGATCACGCTGGTACACGCGATTATCTATCTATCTATCTA
Source organism: Acanthosepion pharaonis (assembly GCA_903632075.3). Classification (NCBI taxonomy): domain Eukaryota; kingdom Metazoa; phylum Mollusca; class Cephalopoda; order Sepiida; family Sepiidae; genus Acanthosepion; species Acanthosepion pharaonis. The sequence continues at coordinate 298,649 of CAHIKZ030002688.1, read as the reverse complement.
TCTATCTATCTATAAAAGGCAGGATGTGTGTGTGTGTGTGTAATGAATGCACAGCCGCAATTTTCGACGGATTTGCACCAAAATTTACATGGACATGCTCCAAGTTAGCGGGAAGGCCAAGACAGACTTTGAATTTCCCAAATCTCATCGATAGTGGAAATAATCGATGTTTTCATGCTTCTACGTCAGTTTTCATGTAGTTTGCGGCTATTTCCTACTGGCCAGAGTGAGAGCCTATAGCTGGCTGACACAAATAGGCAGGAAGATTCTACTGGCCAGCGTGAGAGCCAACAGCTGATCTGACACGAATGTTAACTAGCATGCTAGCATGTAAAAAAAATCGATAGCTGCATTCGTCACAAGTGGAAAAAATTTAAATCTGCATGGCACTTTACTCCAATTGGCTCATTCGCTTGCTTAAACTCAACGTTGATTCTGATTCCGCAGAACTGGGTTGGGTGTGAAAAAATATTTGTTGTTAACATTGTTTTTTCATTCGGTTTTTCCAGTTACGAGTCCTTTTTTAAAGCTGATCGTTTTGTGTTCATTTTATTTAGTTCTTTTTTCGTAACAGATTTAATGTTTAGTATAGAGCTTAGAAAAAATTCGCAGGCAAGAAGTAAGACATGTAGCAATATCAGCACGGCAAAGGGCACTCCTTTAAAGGTAAGGAAGGGCAAAAATATTTTAAGTCAAATGATAGCGATTGCTGTATGAGTCGTACGATTTTTGAATCAAGCACGGGCAACGCCGGGCCATGCTGCTAGTATATATATATATATAAATATATATATATATATAATATAGGATAAAATATAAATAATTATATTCCTATTATATACAATTTATATTATACGTGGTTATATTAATTCTACTTTGTATTGGGATCTATGTTCAAAATAGTATTTTTTCGTTATTGGAATTTATTTCTATATAACAACAATTCTAATGGACTTTGTCGTATATATATATATAACCCTATATATATATAATATTCTAATAGATAATAAGTCTTTTTATTTATTTAATTTTGATTTCGTTCATAGAATGCAATGGTATAACTGAATGATTATTTACCATCGCCTTAATCTGAGAGAATTGCTAGAATTGAAACATGTAAGCTTTTTTATTTGGTTTGAATTGAAAAAATGTTTTAAAATCTCTTATAATGAAAATATATTATTTCTGTCACATCAATAGAAGACATTGGCGATCACAGACCTTGAGCACGATTTAAAAGTAAATCCTTATTAACAGCGTATTTTTGACATCATCCAAACTAATGAATTTTCAGCGTAGATTTCTATATATCTATTTCCTGCCACTATATATATATATATCCCTATATATAATATATTATTTCTGTTACATCAAATACAAGATACAAAACACGTTTATTTTAAATGCCAACATGATTTTAAAATTTTCTGTTCAGATTACAATATATAATTTCTGACATCATTGCGAAAACCTCATTTTATTTAAATTTAAATTACTGCTAGGTTCAGTCTATAAAAAGCGATAGATCCTGTCAAATTTGCGTTGTAGCATGGTCAAGAGATTAAGTAGATTCAAATATTTATATATATATATATAAATAATATATATATATATAGAGAGGATTTTAAAGAGACTTGAGATTTTATGCAGTGTGATTTCTAATTATCGACCAACCTCTATTTCAACCTGATATTTAACGTTTCTTTTAAATTTGTATTTTTCTTGTTCTCCTCCTATGCTGTGTTCCTTCACGCTTCCCCGATCATGACTCTCCACGATTTCTTTTCTTTGTAGCGCTTAACAATTCTTGTTTTTTTTTAACAATACGCTATTTGTTGAAAGCTGCTGCATTCTGCCATCAAATTTAATTCGTGTCGTTATCAGACGATGTTTTCTTATTTTTCTCTGTCACGTATTTCGGTCTAATATGCCTTGTCAGTCGGTGATTTTCCTGTGCCTCTTTCCTTGCCTATGTTGCCCAGAAATTTTCCCTGTCTTTCTGTTGTTAATTATCAGAGTCCATTTCATTTTTCCATTTTCATAATGTTCTGGGTATCATGAAAAAAATGTTTATCTAGAAAGTATTTATATTTTTTTCTGATTTATTGTTATCTTTTAGCTTTATTTATGGGTTAAATATACTGAAACCTATTTTGATTTGAATCAAGACAGAAAATTAGTTTTACTAGGTCGGCAAAAATTATAAAACACTGATTTGATATTTCTTTTTTGCTTTTTTATGGGTTATAATTTAAGAATCCTCAATTTCTGAATGGCGAAAAATGAACAGTGACTCATGGGAAAAACCTATTTTTGGACACTTTAAAGCCAGAAAAATTTAAAATTATCCATGTTTGTTTAAATTAACTATTAATCAAAAAATTTTAAGAAAAAACCCATAGCTGGGGAGAACTTGGTATCTTTGATATAGTTAATGGAACTTGCTGAACGTTTATTTATATAAAAACTCCAGTTTTCAAATTTGAACCGCCTCTCGATGATAAATTCCGAGGTATCGAAGATGGTATTTCAATTTTGCTGTAATTGGCCATCATAAAAATTCACCAGAAAACTCATCTAATATCTACCTTTTAGTTACGTTGCTTAATAAACTTATTAAGAATATTTTGTTCTCGTTCCTAACAATCACTAAATGTTCAAATTTCATCTCATTTCTTCTCCTGGATCAGAAATTATAGGATACATAGAAACATTGTTTGTCTGTTGTTACCTAGGTTTTGTCATCCAATGCCTACTTTCCAGGAATAGATTTCATGGAAAACATTGACAAGAATTAACTGAACAAAATTAAAAATGATTTACAAGACCAGATAATTTTTAGATAACAAGATAAAATGTATAAATTGTCTTTCCTCGTCAGTTCTAGGTTTTAACGATAAACTATTCATCCGATAATTTTTACAAAATCAAACGATTTTGAAGGAGCGTGAAATATACATATAGTCATCCACAGGTCAGCCCATCACCCTGGTTGGTCCTGTTGTCTCTCTTAGGGTCCCAAACCCGGGTTAAATAATATTTCATCCAAAAAAGCCGTTGGCACTATGAAACATAAAAATAGGAATTTAATAATTTTACAATTTTTTTATGGAAAAACACAATGACCAGAGAATACATTTTTCGAAAAACCGAACAATCTTTGCATTATTAGCCATTTATTCAAAATTTACAAACCAATATATTTTTCCCCAAAAATCAACCAGAAATAATTTTTCAAAAGATAAATTATTACCAGCAATACATTTTTTTTGAAAAGAAATATCATCAATAATATTTAAATAAAAAATGATTATTACCTCAATACATTTTTGAAAAAAAACTAAATTATTACCAGCAATCAATTTTTGCCAATAAAAATATTACCAGCAATGCATTTTTAAATAAAAAAATATTACAAGAAATTTATTTTTTAAATAAAAAATACACACCAGCAATGCATTTTTGAAAATAAAAATATATACCACCAATATATTTTTATAAATAAAAATATTATATATATATGCATTTTTGAAATAAAAATATTACCAGTTTAACATTTTTTGGAAATAAAAAATATTAAACATAAATACATTTTTTTAGAAATAAAAAAATACATTTTCTGGCAAAAAATATATATATATATATATATTTTTATAAATATAAATATACATATATTTATATATTCGAATATTAACAGCAATACATTTATGGAAAAATAAATTATTACCAGCAATATATTTTGTGAAAAATGATACACTTCTTATACATTTTTCAAAATATTTTACTCTCACCACATTTTTCCCCCAAAAATATTACCACAATCTAAATTTTTGAAAAAATAAATTAAACCAGTGCAATACATTTTTTTTTAAAAGAAATATCAGCAATAAGATATTTAAAAAAAATTATTATTACCAACAATACATTTTTGAAAAAATAAATTATTTTTTTTTCATTCAATTTTGCATTTTTGAAATAAAAATATTACCAGCAATGCATTTTTCTTTTGAAAAAAAAATATTACCATCAGCAATTTATTTTGGAAAAAAAATATTACCAGCAATGCATTTTTGAAAATAAAAATATTACCAAATACATTTTTGGAAAAAAAAAAAACCATTACCATCAATGCATTTTTCTCTGAAATAAAAATTCTTACCATCAATGCATTTTTGGAAATAAAAAATATTACCATAATACATTTTAGAAATAAAAATATACATCAGCATTTTAAATTCTTTTGAAAAATTTTATTAGATAATACATTTTTTAAAAAATAATTTATTACCAAATAATATTGTTTTTTAATAAAAATATTACCATGTTTATACATTTTGGAAAAAAGTTTACCAGCAATACATTTATGGCACAAAATATCACACACAATAAATTTATGGAAAAATAAAATTATTATATATAATATATTTTTGTATAAAAATATTAACATGTTACATTTTTTTTAAAATATATTTTTCTATTTATTCATTATTTTATGATGATGTCAGCAATCAAAAAAATCTTGTCGGCATTAAATAATTCATTGATTTTGATATGGTCCAGTTAAGGAAACCAATCCAAAACAATCATGTGTTTTTACAGCCAACGTGTTTTGGCTAACATTCTGTTTTTTGAGTTTAGCTCATCCATTTTTATTACCAGACGTACACGCCTGTAGTACTCTTTTCTTATTTTTCCTTCATTTGGGGTGTTGTATGCCATCTCCTTCGAATAATTCCTTGGTACTTATAAAAGGCTTCATCATGCTAGTTCCCAAATGTTTGATGGTAAAATATAAATCTTTTAAACGTGTTTCTGTTTTCTACCTTTCTTGAATGTTACTTTTTTTATTTATCTAATCCGAAGTCCATATCTATGTCGTCAACTGAAGTATTTTTACAATATTTTGAGGCCTTTCAACTCATTGTCGTCTTTGGCAAAATGGTTTGAGATCATCCATTTTAGTAGGTGATTGAATATTTTCTTATTTATTTTGTAACCATATAGCTACTGTTGTTCAGTTCAACATAAGAGGGATTAAGGATAAACAAAACAGGAGGGGTGACAGAGAGTCTCCTTGAAAGATTCCACGTCGGATATTCAGACGGTTGGATATGGCAAATGCCCCTGGTGTGACTAATCTCAATAGTTTGGTGTTCCACATTTCCATGCTGTGCTTAAGGAAATTTAATACCACAGGGGAGACTTTGTACATTTCCAAAGTCTTAAGGATCCAAGAATGTGGAACACTATCAAAGGCTTTACGATAATCAATCCACGCTGCATTTTTATTCCTGCGTCGTCTCCTTTGCAATTTTCCAGGATCATTTTATTTATCAAAGTTGATCTTTGCAGCCATATGAACCTCTTCTGCATCCCTTCTGTTCCAGCGGGAGAATGCTGTTTGTTTCGAGAAAGGAATAAGTACGGTTCGTCAATACAGACGTGATCAACTTATACGTTGTGGAGAGACATGTTATCGGTCTATAATTTTTCGGGTCGTCTGTTTCAGTTGTTTTTGGTATGAGGTATGTCATACCTTCAGTAATCCATTCCGGGATTTTATTGGGATTATTTACAAGCGTTGATAATGTTTTTGCAAGAATTTCATGGGTAGATGAGAGATGATACAGCCAGAAATTGGGCAACTTGTCATTTCCTGGGGATTTCCATTTTTGGATTTCGTTAGAGCTTGCCTAACATCATCTGTGGATATATTTTCCCATTCTTGCAGAGGTGTATCCAGCATTCGTTCTTCTTCACGCCGGATCCATTCTGCATTTGGGTTATATTCCTTTGGGCTGCTCCAAATATTTTCCCAAAAAGTCTGTACATTATCAATCGATGGTGGCCTTTCGACATGTATAGGTGTTTTTCCAATTTCCTGTAAAATTTCTTAAGATCTGTTTGAATATTTTATTTTGGCGATAGAACCTACAACGTTTTTCGTATCGTCTTGTTCTCTGCGCCTTTAGCTGAAGTTTCTGCTTCAGCATTTCCTTGATTGATGGAATATCAATTAGGGATTTAATGTTATATTTCCGCTTGATCTTTTTGAATTTACGTGTGGAAATATTAGGGTTTCTGGTGAGCTCATCTAATATAGAAAGCTCACATCTGATTTGTTTTATTTCTCGAATCAGTTTGGTTTTCCAAGCTGGTTCTCTGTGTCTGTTAATTTTATTTATTGTCTTGACTCCAAGCTTCCGAGTCGCTGCTAAAGCTGTTGCGTATATGACGTTGTTAACTTCTGTGATGTTTCCCGGTGGTTTATCTGTTAACAGTGTTTCCAGAGCAGCATTGTATATTTTCACGATGTGCCTGTTGGAATTCGTCATATGGATTTTCGGGAGCTGGTCTCTGTCTGACAATTGTATGAAAGTTACTCTGCTGAGTACTTGGATGACGTCATTTTTCGCTTCGGTGATTTCAGCTTCGTGGTTTTCAAGGAATTCTAACTTATTGTCACTGAAGATGACTCCAGGTACATTTTCTGGAGAACTGCAGGTTGTGTTTAAGGTAGAGTCTTGGGTTTCATTTCCTGGGAGATTATTTCGTATTTCATTCGATTCAGCCTCCACCTCATCCTCTGTCACATTCCTTATTTCTACATTCGTCACAATAGAGTTTGAGTGATGGGTCATAGTATTTTGTCATATCTAATTTTATCTTATCTATTTCTGCCTTTGAGAGTCTGTTGTTTCGCATAATGTCACTACGGACATTGGCAAACATGTTTGGATTGAGGGTAGGTATTATATTATTTCCCACCATACTTCTCCATATTTGGTATGTTTGATTGGTGGTGTTCTTTGCTGGGTTTTCGAGTGCAGTGAAGAAGGATGTCATGACTTGTCGATACTCTTCGCGGCTCCATTTCGTTCGTTTACTTTTTATTAGTCGATTTGGTATTGAGTCACTTGGTCCAAGGTTGGTAATAATCCGGGTTTGGTGACCAAGTGTCTCTTCGTGTGTGGAAGAGTTTGTTCTAGTGACAGATTTTTCGTCTTCAGACTGGTTCCTCTCTGAGGGACGCGGCCCTTGATGTCTCGGACGACGGCCGATCCGGTATGAAATTTTATTCGTATTCATTGAAATTGGTAGAGATGCCTTTTAACCTTGACCGCCAAGAGGTAACTATGTTCAGGTTACCAGCTTTAGGACGATTCTCGAAGAAGATTCAAGAGCACGCCCAACCAATGAGATTGGTTACAATGTGGATTTATTAATATATCGAAGGTAGAATAGTTCATAATAGTGTATGGTATTCAGTGGGGTAGACGATACTAAATTTTAACTTAGTATAAGTCGAAGTGACTACTCCAAGGTGGAATATCAGATTTTACTATATAGATTTAAAAAAAAAAAAAAAAATATATAAAAATTTACAAAATAAAGGAAAATATAATCAACTTGAATCAAAAGGATTTAGAATCATATCAAACTACAGGAAAAGTATCATTCAAAGATGCTACATTTAGCATTTCTTACATGCTCGGAGAATAACACAAGTGACTTTCCACAAATGTTCAATTTTCCGTCGCCAACGACAGATACTTATCAAATTTTATGGGGTAGGCTAGACTTATACTACAGATTGGTAGGGGGGGATATCAAAGAATTCATTAAACAAAGGGGTATACAAATCAAAAAATAAAAGTTATACTTTTCCGGTCATCTCTCAACCTACTAGCCGCTAAAAAGATATATTTTTAAATTTTCACTCAAAGAGATGACATTCAAAATGGCAAAAATGATATATTGTAATTTTCTTACACCTGTAATAATGAAAAAAAAAAAATAAATATAATATAATCCCTGTCATTGTATTCTACATACACACACACACACACACACACACACACACATATATATATATATATATATATATATATATATATATATATATAAATATATATATAGTATATCCAAATATAGAAAAATATGTATATTAAAAAAAGAGAAGAGAGGTGCCTAAACGTTTTTGGTTGTAATGTGGATTTATTTAGAAAAAAATATTATACTTTGTTTTACATAATTTTACTAAACGAAATATTTCTGGTCTCGCGACCGTCTTCAGATAAAAGTTTTCCACATATTAAAAAATAATTAATTTTTTTTTTATGTTCAATGTTAAATATTCTCGATATAAGACATTCTCTGTGTGTTAGTAATCCGAATTTCTTTCTTTAATTCAATATATATATATATATATATATATATATATATATATATATATATATATATATATATTTATATCCTATCTAGAAAAGAGAGAGACAGAAGACAATCAGAGAGATTTAGATATTATTAATGTTTTTTGATTCTACAAATATTTTTATTTTTACAGAGATATTTCCATGCAATTTAAAGAAAAATAGAATCAGAGGTCCGTTTTGAAATATTCATATTTAAGTTATATTAAATATTTATATATATATATTATTATTATTATTTCTTTCGCATGCTCTTCGACTTTAACCGGTGATTTTACATTATGGGTGTCCTTAAGCAAGTTGATATGAAGGTCAAACAATTTGAAAAAAAAAGGATATTTGCAAAATAATTTATATATAGACGTCTAAGGCGAAATATACTAGTAAATTTACCTTGTCACGTGGCAAATACATTTCCTTGTAACGTTACACAAATTTGATAATAAATTACAGGAAGAATTTATCTAAATTAGTGATTCTCCAATTTAGAAAGAAAAAAAAAACAGTGAATTTTAACACATTTGTACACATTGTTAAGCGGTGAAAAATTATTCTGAAGTTATAATTGACCAACAGAGAATGTTTTTTACTGTTTTTTTTTGTTTTTTTTTTTTTTTTTTCTTCACAGATATATAAATTCATAAAATTATATATAATTATTGGGGAAATTTATCATTTAAATAAGTTTTTGCAATAAATTTACAAAGACTTTGTCAACATTTCCCCACGAATAAAAAAATAAAACAAATATACAAGGTTGCAAAAGTGATTGATTCTGTATTTTATATCGTAGATGTAGCACAACGAAGACAATATAGGGCAACCAGTGAGGATCAAACTCACTATTCAGTCGTAATTAAACTAGTGATACAAGCAATGTTTAATTTCCATTACAATAGTTGTAATCATTTTCTAACTAACTAATATAACTTATGTTTCCCTAGGACATTTGCTGACCATTACCCCACATCAAATCAATAAAACTATTTTCCTATAAATATATAGAAATAATATTTGGCACCATTTTTGAAAGTATTTTTAATCAACTAGATTCAAATCCCTATTCAGACGTAATTAAATTGTCAGTTATTCCAGGGAGATGTCCTGTATTCCAAAAATGGATGATTGCTGCCATATCTGGGCTGAGGCTGCCTAATCTTCAATTTTGTTCAGTTTTTTAAAAATTTCATAAGTATAAATAAATACCTCAAATTGAATGCATATATTCGGTGCCATAGCCAAAGATGCAGGAAGAAAAGTCGGTTCATTGTATCGCTCCTGAAAAATACCTAACGCCTGCTGCCATTGCTCTATCTTTCCAAGAGTCTGATCAGACCAAGAATGGAGTATTGCCTTTATATATCTACTTTAAACATATTCTCTAGGCCCAGGCTCGGCAAAGTTCAATAGTTCACATCAAACCTCGAATGGTATACATATATTCGTGCCATGGCCAAAGATGTTTGAAGAATAGTCGGTTCATTGTATCTCTCCAGAAAATACCTAACTCCTGCTGCCATTGCTCTATCATTCCAAGAGTCAAATCAGACTAAGAATGGAGTATTGCTGCCATATCTGGGCTGGAGCTGCCCAATTCTCACAGCCCAGGCTCGGCAGAGTTCAACAGTTCACATCAAACCACGAATGGTATGCATATATTCGGTGGCATCGTCAATGATGCCGGAAGAATGGTCGGTCCATTATATCGCTCCTGAAAATACCTAACTCCTCCTGCCATACTCTATCTTTCCATATATATATCAACCAGATATAGAATGTTGCTGCCATATCTGTATGTTTATATATCCAATCCTCACTGTCCAGACTAGGAAGAGGTCAAAAGAATTTTGAATCATTCTCCACCCTGCAAATCTTACCCTTATCTCTATCGCTATTAAAATGGCTCATGATCGGTTTGTTTTGTTCTGTTATCCGGCATATCATCATCTCAATGGGTTATTTAATGCCGACAAGATTTTTATTGCTGGTAATATTTTTATAATTTAACATAAAATTATTTTTTGGTTTTAAGTCAAGTACGACGCCTTTCTTAAGGATGTTCATCTTTACATCAAGAAACTGATTCGATCCTTTAGTTGTTTGGTTTGGTTTGTTTTATGGCATATCAACATCTCAATGGGTTATTTAATGCCGAAAAAGATTTTTATTGCTGGTAATATTTTTTCCATCAAAAATTCATTACTGTTTATAATTATTTTTAAAAATGTATTCAAACCTGTTTTTACGTTTTCATAGTGCTTTATCTCCAGTTTGGAATTTTGGAGATTTGCCCATAGCTGGGACCCTAATAGGTGCTACTAACTTGGGTCTGGATGGAGCGGAGAACACTAGCAATTAAGAGTTGTTTCCACGTTACTCAAAACCTCCTGATCAGAGGCCTTGCTGTCGGATGTAGTTTATCGTCATGCCCAGGACGGGTTGATGTTCGGACGAGTTACATTCCTCAATGCTACTAGTCCGGACCCATCAGGCCAGTGTTCACAGTAGCAAACCATCTCCTTAGACAGCTTATTCTCAAGAAATGGTACTTTGTAGAGCAAACGCCCGAGAGAATGCTCTCTTGCCAAATATGACTTGATGTATTTAATTGCAAGGTCAATGATTATCTATCGTACTCATACTAATAATACACTCTTACATTCCTGTTCCCCTGCCTTACAATTTCACTCAGTAACCCTCTACCTTGAGCGACCCTTGGGCCTTGTATTGTGTGAACTATCAGTAAAATTATTGTTATTATTTCTTTCATTTAATGCATCGTGTTGAAGCTTCGTTTTGACATTTAAACATTAGAGCTTCTCGTTATATTTTCATTTCTGTTTATTTATTTTTCTTTTCTTTTCTATTTTTTTTTTTTTTATGTGTGGAGAGGGGGGTTTTTTAGGGCTTCCCTAGTTAATTATTTTCATTTTCCCAACAAAATTCATTTTTCTTTTTTCCATTTTTTTTGTGTTTTCTTTTTTTTTTTTTTGTTTCAAGTTTCAGGAAGAGTAGGTCAAAAAGAGGATAATATTTTGTCGTTAAAAAGAAAGAAATAAAGAAAGAGGGAAAAAAAGAAAGATAGAAAGAAAGTGGAAATTAATAAAAGAAAATCATAAAAAATAAAGGGAAAGGAAAAATTTGGAGAGTATGAAAAAGTAAAGAAAAAAGAAAGAAACAAACAAAAAAAGAAAGCAACAAACAAAAAAACAAGCAAAAAAAAGGGAAAGAAAGAAAGAAAGAAAGAAAGAAAGAAACAAACAAACAACGAAAGAAAGAAAGGAAGGAAGAAACAAACAAATAAACAAGCAAACAGACAAACAAAAAATGGGAGATTGGAGAGGAAAGAAAGAAAGAAAGAAAGAAAGAAAGAAAGAAAGAAAGAAAGAAAGAAAGAAACTAAGCTCAGGGCGATAACAATAACAAGAAAATTTAAGAAAGTAATGTCAGGATGAAAGAAAAAGAAAAAGAAAAAGAAAGAAAGAAAAGAAAGTCAGAAAGAAGTGTCAGGTACTGACAGAGGAAAGAAAGAAAGACTGACAGGAAATTGTGAATAAGTAAAACGAATGGCGTAAAAACCAAAAGACCAAATGAGTCGAAAGAAAATGAAAAATGAAGGAAACTATAGAAAAATAATTAGTCTTAACATAACAAACATAACACGAAAGTGAGAAGAAAGAAAAAAAAAGGAAAAGGGATAAAAAAAAAATGTGAAATGAATGAAATACAAGTATGCGGGAGGGGAAATATACAAAGAAATGGATAAGAAAAAAATTCAAAGAAAGAGAATGAAAAGAAAAGAAGAAGAATACACAGACGCAAAAAAAAAAAAAATGAAAGAATCGAAAAAAAATGGAGAATAAACGGAAAACGAAAAGAATATAAATTTACAAAAAACGAATGAATATATCGATGGTTAACAGACGCGAATAAAAGAAAACTAGAAAAAAAATCATTGAATAACAAAAGAAAAAAAAACAGATTCAGACACACGCACACACACAGACAGGCATACACGACGAATAAAAGACGCGAATGAATATTGCAAAAGCTCCATATTAAAAAAAAAAAAAATGGCGGGAAAAACATGAACAAAGCCTCAACCAAAGTGAAATAAACGCGCCATATAAATATGGCGGAAGACGTAAGGTTAAAAAGAAAGGGGAAGTAACTCTTAGCAGTCGAAGGTTAGTCATGGTGGGTGTAGGTAACTGTATTTTCCCTCATTAATTACACTAGGGAATAGAAGAAAAAAAAAACGCGTGTGAGCTTTGGTATTTTCCGTTGTGATGGCTTGGCGACTTGGTGGGTTAGGGAAGGTGTCTTTAGACGAGAGTGAGGAATTCGACGGAAGCCCTAAAGGCATGCCACCCTACCCGTTCTCGCGACACCACGCCCAGCACACCAGCACCTCCTTACCCCTTACCGACAACAACGGACACTTTTGATAGCTGATAGGCAAAAAGATTAAGTGGCCGATGAAGCTAATAAGAAATAAAATATTGAAAGACTGGGCAGGGAAAGTTATTTTTGGAGGGTCGGGCGTAGAAAGAGAGAGAGTGAGAGAGAGCGAGAAAGAGAGAGAGTGAGAGAGAGAAAGAGAGTGAGAGAAAGAGTGAGAGTGAGAGAGAAAGAGAGAGAGAAAGTGAGAGAGAGAGAAAGAGAGAGAGAGAGAGAGAGAAAGAGAGAATTGCTAGAAAATTTTTCACTCGAAGAACGAATCAGCGAGCAGAGAAAAATGGAGAAAGAGGCAAGTTCGATGAGCAGCTGATGTCTTGAAGTAAACGGTTTCAATCGCATATTCTTTTTGTCGTTGGAAATTGTTGGGTCTGTTCTTACGCTACATTTAGCAGCAATCATCTATTAGTGTTAGACTAAGAACTAAACAATATGACTGCGAAATAAACGAAATCCCAGTAGCTCTCGACGACATTACCTGCAGCATTATTTTCATGCTAGCAATATATATATATATATATATATATATATATAATCATTTCACCCCAAGTAAGACGTTAAAGCCACTGAGATTTAATGGGTTACGAGGTTTGGTTTGGTCTATTTTGCTTGGCGGTATATCAACCTCAATGAGTTATTTGATGCCGACAAGATTTTTAGCACAGTTTCATATGAATAGAAAATGTATTCTTTTTAAGAAATCAGTTTGTAGATCAGGTTTGGTTTATTTTGTTTTACGGTATATCAGCACCCCAATGTGTAATTAATGCCGACAAGATTTTTACGATAGGTACGTATGAATATATTCTTTGTAAGAAATCAATTTGTAGATCAGGTTTGGTTTATTTTGTTTTACGGTATATCAGCACCCCAATGTGTAATTAATGCCGACAAGATTTTTACGATAGGTACGTATGAATATATTCTTTGTAAGAAATCATTTTGTAGATCAGGTTTGGTTTATTTTGTTTTACGGTATATCAGCACCCCAATGTGTAATTAATGCCGACAAGATTTTACGATAGAATACGTATGAATATATTCTTTGTAAGAAATCATTTTGTAGATCAGGTTTGGTTTATTTTGTTTTACGGTATATCAGAACCCCAATGTGTAATTAATGCCGACAAGATAGGTACGTATGAATATATTCTTTGTAAGAAATCAGTTTGTAGATAAAGTTTCCTTGATGTATTTTTTTATCGAGAGGCTTTTTGCCTTAAGTCAGATGTATTCATGGTAATTTTATTTTTCAAAAAGGTATTGCAGGTAATATTGTTTTTATTTATTTATTACTGCTAATTTTTTTAATGTGTTGATAATAATATCTTTGTTTTAAGCAAAAAAAAAAGAATGTATTGCTGGTATTTTTACTATAAAAAAATTAATTTTATACTTTTTATACTTTCATAGTGTTTTGACCCGTGTTTGAGGGAGTTAACTATTTGCCCATAGCTGGGACACTAACAGATGCTACCACCCGGGCCAGTGTCGATCTGGGGAAAAACAGCAATTAAGAGGTGGTTCCACGCCCCTTAAAAACTCCCGATCAGAGGCCTCGCTGCCAGATATAGTGCATCGTCATACCCAGGATTATGGGTTAATAGGAGTGAACGAGAAAGACTTTAGTGAAGAGAAAGTACGATAAAGAACAGCTTTCAGAAAAACAGAAGATGGCGATAATACCTCTAAGACGCAAGGTGTTACTGGAAGTGAAAGTGAATGAGAAAAATTTAGTGAGGAGAAAGTAAAATAAAAGAACAGATTTCAGGAAGACAGAAGATGGCACTAATGACACTAAGACTCAACATGTTAATGAGAGTGAAAGAGAATGAAAAGACTTTAGTGAGAAAGGACAATAAAAAAGAGGTCTCAGGACGACAGAAGATGGCGATAATGCGACTAAGACACAAAGGGTTACTGTTAGTGAAAGGGAATGAGGAGACTTTAGTGACGGAAAGGACAATAAAAATACAGGTTTCGGAGAGGTAAAAGATGGCGATAATGCCACTAAGACGCAAGGAGTTAATGAGAGAGAAAGAGAAGGAAAAGACTTTAGTGAGGAGAAAGGGCATTAAAAGAACAGATTTCAGGAAGACAGTAGATTGAGATCTTATTTAGAGCGAAATGGTTGTGCCCGTGCAATATGGCTTTCTAAGACCAGACATTTGCATAAGAAAATATATCTGATCTTCTCCTTGATTTGCACATGTGGTACTACTGATGGCAGGTCAAACGGGTAGATGACTCTAGTAGGGTGGTCACCAAGTCATCGCAGGACGTAATCGAGCCAGTAGATACCACTGCCGCTAGGAGATCGCCCGCTAGGTAGCTTAATCTGGCGCTGGAGAATGTTTTGACGCTCTGCTAAGACCGTGAAAACTGGGGGGGAAGACAGGATTGATCTCATAGGCTCAACGCTTGCATGATATGAGCTTTAGC
Organism: Acanthosepion pharaonis; assembly: GCA_903632075.3. NCBI lineage: Eukaryota > Metazoa > Mollusca > Cephalopoda > Sepiida > Sepiidae > Acanthosepion > Acanthosepion pharaonis. Next base: position 283,536 of record CAHIKZ030002688.1, on the reverse strand, counting down.
AGAAGCAGATGATAGTATAGAGACCGATTGATATTCATTTTTAATGATTTCACACCAAGCAAGGCGATAGTGCCACTAGAACCAGTGTGGTACAGGAAGTGAAAGAGGATGAGAAGACAAAAAAGGAACATGGGTAGTGACTGGTGTTGCATATGTCTTTGAAGTTTGTAGTTAACGGGGAAGCAAGAAATCAGAAAGGAACCCAACAGGTGGGACGTGCGAGGAAGGCAGAAAAAAATGGAGACCTAATTTCCAACCTAATGCTAAAATTTCATGAATATTCAGGGTACCAAAAAAAAAATCAAACACAGTTGCCATGAAAATATTTGTAGAAAGGTCAGAGTGAAGCCAGGTCACGTAGGTGAGTAAGTGAAGGAAGTCGAGATGCTTGTGATACTATTTGTTGTTACCACGGTAAAACATTTGGTTGCCGTGACCAAGGATCGACCCTGAGGACCGCATTTGGTCGCTGCGAGCCGGGATCGAGCCTGAAAGACTATATTTTGGTGCGGATCTGACCTACGAACAGCCCAAGAATCTAGACGACAGACGGAGACGGAGACAGGAGAAAGACGGCAGATAGTTCGTCCCAGCCACTGGTCTTGATACCCCCGCGTGATCGCTCTAAGGATTTTTCCATATTTCATCCTTTGAAATATAACTTCAACAAAACAACAAATAAAACCTACCAAGTTAATAAAAAAGTTTTTTTGTTCAATTATGTTCATATTTTATTTTTGTATTTCTTCGCCCTGCTTGTAAAATTCAGCCTAACACGAAGATAAATGCGAAGATTCGATCTCAGCAACATTAAATCAAACTTAAATCACAACAAAAGGATAAGGCAGGTCTGAGATCGAAGTGATTAAAATCGATCAGATGCCAATGGTTTTTTTCCCGATAATAATACAGAGAAAGGTAATGAAACCCAATAAATTTATCTCTCAATTTCATTACGGTCACATAAAATTACTATTATCCAAGGAAAAAAACGGATTGAAGATATTTATCAAAATTTCCGATCATCATTAATGATTCTAAAAGGAAACGGAATATATGGAAGATTGTGACATTTCGCAGACTCATTAACCTGTTTTTGTTCAATAAAATTGTACATGTGAAAATCCGTATGTAATTTTTTACCAAAAAATGGTTTTAACAGAACAATAATATTAAATCTAATTTAAGTTTTATTGAAAATTTTATTTTATTATACATTTGTTAATGTATTGTTAGTAAAAATTGATTGTATTTGACATCCTTATGGGTCACAATCGGCGAATATTAGTGTCAAATTGTTGTATGTTTGTGGTGATGAATGGCAGAAATCGACCTTTTATGAAATAACAAAACTTTTTTTTTTTTTAAGATAAAAGGGTATAAAACGGAAACTGATTTTCCCATAATCGACAGCAATTTACTGAAATGAAAACATAGATTATACATGGTGGATTACGGTAATCTATAAAATCAATATTCAACCTATGTTATCATTGTTAAACCTGGTTTAAACTTTTCCACATCCCCAATCCTTTTTATAAAATTGTAATAATAATTAAGTTAACTTATTCTGATCACAAAACTATAAATTTATATAATCTCTAATCCGCTCTCATCTATGTCTAAATGTGTAGATATACACAAATATACATTTGCCACACGTCCTTTATTAGATAAAATATAAAAATACATCTGCGTCGTACTATGGGCCAGACGATAAACTACACTGATACAACAAACTATAAAAATCTGAGTAAATTTTTGTTTTAAGAGAAAAACACATCTTAATGGTGCTTTTATGGTCCCAGGTTCACAAATAACGGTACAGGAGGAATTGTTGGGCTCCAGCTATGGACAAATGAATGTTAACCTCTCAGACTGGAATCAAAACACTATGAAATAAATGAAATGAAGAAAAAAATTAAAAATAGTCCGCATTTTGAAAAAATAAATACCAAAATACATTTTTATAAAAAAAAAAAATTATGTCAGCAATAAAAATCTTGTCGATGTTAAATAACCCATTGATAGATGATATGATTAATGTTTAAAAACCAAACCAAACCATTTTGATTTGCCAGCTTTTCAATACCAACCCCCTGTCTATATACATTTTAATAATTTTTAAAAAAGTCAATTCTTTGGTGAAAAAGGTCAGCTATAAATAAGTTTATTTAAAGTAAAAACATATATTAAAGCAATATATATATATTAATTTTCAAAAATTATCATTATGACATAGAGTCAGATACAAACAAAAAAATGAATAGATAACCTAAGACAGTATTGTCAAACCTGGTTTTAACAGATCTCTGAAATTACACATAGTCTATAAAAGTTTGTCCTACTTTTTCAAAATCTGACCAAATGTCAGACTTACTTCTTTTTGATAGAGTTCCATCCTTGGGCAGTGAACTTCTCAGACGTTCCAAGCACCTTTTTATTCATCCCTTATATAACTTTTCTGCTGAAATAATTTTTATTTCGGTCTAAACTACAAGTTTTAAAAATCTGACCCCAAATATGCACAAACAAATAGTTTTTTTTAATGAACAAGAATGATGAAAAATTGTCTGAGACGGATAAAGCGATCCAACATTCCTAGAAGTACGTAAATGTAACATTATTTTTTTTAAATAAGGCATATTATATATATATATATTAATATTTGAAAACGAGAGACAGAGAGAGAAAATCTGTTTTTTACCTTTTCATGTATATGAGTTGGCAGTTCTTCTTGGAAAAAATTTTTTTAATTAATTTTAATCCAAAAATTTTTGCCTGGTCTTAAGATTTGTCGAAATTATTCCTTGGACTCGAACAGTTCATAGGCAACAACATAACACTCATTTGGATGCAGAAGTGATTTGATTATCGTCACAATTTTTTTTTCTTATTAATTTTGAAAAATATTATTTATTTATTTATTTATTTTTTTCAAAGACTTCATTCAAACAATGCAAACCAAAAGGCAAAATAAATAAATTATAAAAGTTTTCAGCAAACATCAACATTCATATGAGGACGACATCCATTTTTTAAACATTGACATTGGAAGAAATTCAACGATTAACAACATTTATTGAAGAAAATCTTGAATATAGGTCACCTGTCGAAGATTTCGATAGAAACGGCAAGCCAGCTGAAAAGATAAGCGAGTTACCAGTTATAAATGAATTTCATTGATTTGTTTCATGTGTCCAGGAAGGCTGACTTTATACAAATAGCCAAAGAAAAATATGATATGATTATTCGATTTTGCCAAGATTATGTTTCATTATTTTCTCAAAGAAATGAAGTTCATTCTAACTCTCTCAATTTAGCATTCATTCTTTGAAAAAAGGAATAAAAAATTTCATTTTTGTTTCCTATATATATATATATATATATATATATATATATATATATATGGGTAAATAGCAGGACAGACTAGGGTCTATAGCCTTGGATTCAAAAAGTTGAAGAAAGAAGGACAACTCAAATTTTCAAACCTGCTGAGGGTCGTTTGGGACCTTCAAGACAAATGAGTATACCAAAAAAAATATTCGGCCCTTCAGGAGGGTTCTGCAACAAAACCTTCACCACTAATTAAATTTAATCACCTTTTATTCTCCTGTCGGTTCCAACCAATGGATCTGATTGACCCAAATAAAATAAAAAAATATATATATATATATATATATATATATATATATATATATATATATATATAAAATATTTTTTTTTCAGAAGAAAAAAAAGGATATAAAATCTATGTCCGAATATTCTGTATGGACCGCAATTTTGATGATTATCAAGAATTATTTTATTTGATTAACTTTTGGTTGTCCAAACATATTTATGGATTATTTTATATATCAGGTCATCCCATAAGTTCTGTCCGAATTTTGAATAAAGAAAACAAGTGACCAAATGTTACATTTAATTACAGATTCAATCAACAATGTATTTTCCCTGATTATCTATGACTTCCTTCCATCTATTAACAAGCTTACTAATTCCATTACTGTAAAATTCTTTTGGCTTTGATTCGAAGAACTCACAAATGTCAGTTTTAACCTCTTCCTGTGTTACAAAAAAGCTGTTTCTTCCAAATGATTCTGTAAGCTACGAAACAAATGATAGTCTGAAGGAGCAAGATCGGGAGAATAAGGTGAATGAGGAATTTTCTCCCAACCAAGTTCTTCGATCTTTTGTGACGTGATTCTTGCTGTATGGCGTCGCGCGTTGTCCTGATTGAAACATCACTTCTTTTCGATTCACTAGAATAGGTCTTTTTTTTTTCTCAAAGCTTGGTTCAAACGCTCTAATTGCTGACAGTATATTTGAGCATTAATTGTTGCATTAGGTGGTAAGAATTCAAAGTGGATTATTCCTTGGCGATCCCACCAGATTGAAAGAAGAACCTTTTGCCCATGAAGTTCCCTTCTCGGCTGTGGCTGGGGTCCTTCCCTTTACCAAGCCACTGTCTACGACGCTTAACATTTCGATAAAAGATCCATTTTTCGTCGCCAGTCACAAGTCTATCCAAAAAGGTGAAACAAGTTGGCGAGAATGGAGAGAAGAGCAGATGTCAACTCAGGATTTGAGGTTGTTTTCAGACAATTCATGAGGCACCCATTTTCCAAGTTTAGGAACTTTTCCAAGTTGTTGAAGATGACGATGAACAGTTGTATGGTTTGAACTGAGAACCACTGCCAATTCCTCAACTGATAAAGCAGGATTTTCTTCAAGGGCTGCTTCAAGAAGCTTTTCATCAAACTCAACTGGACGTCCGGTTCGATCTTCATCTTCAAGGGTGAAATCTCCACCTCTGAATTTTGCAAACCATCTTCTGCAAGTTCTTTCATTCACACATTCCTCTCCATAAACTGAGTGAATGTTTCTAGCCGCTTCGGCTGCTGAGTTTCCTTTCTTGAACTCATAAAGCATTATGTGCCTCAAATGATTCTTGGGTACTTCCATGTTAGCAGGGTTTTAATCAAACAAAATTTAATTTTATTGTTCTCTGAAATAAAATTTGATCAGTTTAAATGCATCTAAACATAAAAATAATGTTCAGCTCCATTAGACATTATAAAATACTCTTTAAATTTCGTTCATTTTAACAAAAGTTAAAATAAAATTCGGACAGAACTTTATAGGATGACCTGATATATTGATATATGTTTTTTTTTTATATATATATATATATATATATATATATATATATAATATATATATAAATGCTTGTGTAGACCATCCACCTTCTTGAACTGCTGATAACATGACGTCGGTGCAAAAGTTTGCAACCTTTGAGAATATCGTAATTGATCGTAATGAATGAAAGACTATGTTACAATGGCATCAAGAACAAGGCAGCATCAAACATTGTCAAGCTTCGTCAAACTTGATAGAAAAAATAAAATATCTGCTGTTGTTCCAGCAATATACTCCAAAAAACACACTGTTGTAATAATCAATTTGCAAATCACTTTGTCACTTACTCACGCAATTTAAAAACAAAGTTGTTGGAACCTCATACGTCAAAACCGACGGGAGAGTCCATCATATATATATGGAATGAAAGAAGAGAAAAAAAATTTACTGTCCGTAGCATTTACTTTTTTTTTCTAAAGTGCTCAAAAGTAGAGGAATATTTATTATTATATCTTTATTAAAAGTTATAAAAAAGGAATTTTTGAAATGTTAATAAAAGCTTTCGTTTTCAATACTATTATTTTAATGATAGTATTGAAACATAAAAGCATAAATGTTTGAAATGGTTTTTTATTATAATCTTAATATATATTTGGAAGAGGTTAGGTAACGAGAGAAAATTGTATGTTAAAAGAAGAGGCAAAATGCTGGATATTTCCACATTTATTTAAAGGAATTAATATTTGTTATGTTTTTCGATGTTAAACATTCAAGTGTTAGTGATTTCAAATGTCTTCCTTGGACTGGCAAAAAAGTCCTGCGTGAAAAAATAAAGCAATTAAGAATGGTCCGAAAAACATATTTAGATATCTATATTTTATCTTTTAAAACCCTTGTTTGTTCTTAAATCTATTTAAATTTTTATGTTTTGTCAGCATGCACAAGCGTATATTTCTCTCCATACATACATACTGTCTTATTAATAAAGGAATTAGTATAGTCATAAATTTTTTATATCATGTTTTATTTATTCCAAAATTTTAATTATTACAGATTGTTTCCGGTCTCGTGACCTTCATTTAATTTTAAAGAATGGATATTTATGATAACATTAAAAGGAAATATTTTTCTTATGTTTTTTATATTTAAATATTCTCAATATTAGACATTTTTTTTTAGTTTAATTAGTGATCCAAATTCCTGTCCTTGAACTGCCCAAAAAAAAAAATGAATGTCTAAGAAAAATTATTTTTTTAAAATTAATGGAAATATCCATTCTTTGCCTGATGAAAAAAAAATTATTTTAAATAAAACGGAATAATATTTTTTTTTTTTTTAAATATTAAAACAAAAACGTTTTTTTCTATTCTTTATTATTATAAAATAAATATTAATATTGTTATTGAATTTATAAATATAGGTAAACAGAGGATTGTTATTTTTATTAGATTTTAAACTATATTTATTACATCTCCCGGCCTGTGCATTCAATTTTGCAAAAAAAAAAATTGTGCCTGCCAAAGGGATCACTTATGCGTAAATCTTAATGGAGAAAATACCGTTCTGGTGTTATAAAACTCGGCTAATTAGCATCTCGGTTCAAACATTTTCTAAATTATGAAAAATGAAATTGAAGCATATTTCTTCATTCAGATAAAAAAAACTGTTCGAAAAACCCATATCTGCTCAGTTTTGTACCCGAAACGTAAACAAAATCAATTTCTTAAGAATGAATGGATCTTATTTTTTCATTAAAATTTTCTTAAAATCAGAAAAAAAAAACTTTTTTATTTAAGAAATTGCTTTTTTTTTCATTTTTATATACTGGGGATAACATAATGTACAAATTAAAATAAACATTAAAATGAGAAATTGATTTTTTCCAAATGATGTCGATTTTTTAAAAATAACATTTGATGTAATGATATATATATATATATATATGTTTTTTGATTGGTCATTTCAGCTCATGTAACAGCGTTTCAGTTTATTTTGCTTTTTTAAAATTTGATTTGAACATTTTAAAACCTTTATTCTTTGATCTAAATTTTGTCATCACTTGAAAAGACATTCAGAGGTATTTTGTAAAAGAAATAAAATTTTATTTTTAAAATATTTTTAACATATTTATTTTAAATTTTTCAATTTTTATATATATATATATATATATATATATATATATATATATATATATATATATTATATTATTATAAATGGAAATAAATAAATATAAAAAACAAGAATGAAGGAATTTTTTAAAAAAAACAAAAAAAATTTTCAAAATTCTTAAAATGAAAAAAAAAATATTTTTCTTAATTTTTCAGTTTTCAATAATTTTTTAAAAATATTCATCAAAATACAATTCAAGTTTTTTGTTCCATTTTGTAAAACAATATTTCACTGAATTGTGAAAATGAATGATTTCTGAAAGGTTTATTAAACTTTAAATATCAGAACGAAAATTTTCATTTTAAAACATTTAAAATTTTGTTTGATTTTTTTATTTTCCAAAATGATATATATATATATATATATATATATTTTGAAATAGTGAAATTTAAATTCATATCAATTTCGTCTAAATTACATGAAAAATGAAAATAATACCAATATCTCATTTTAACAGATATATTTATTAAAATTAATGATAAACATCTTTTCTAGTAAAAATATAAATTTATTTAAATCAAATCGGCATAATTTATAAATGGTTTAAAAATGAATATAGGTAATTTAATAATAAATTTACTAATTGGTTTTTGATCTCATTGTTTAAATTTTAAAGCTGCCAACAACAGTTGCATTTATTCATCTTTAAATTTAAAAACGAAATTTGTTGATATCTCTTTTATTTAATGATACCCTCTATTTAATATATATTCATCAAAATCTATCAATTTATTTTGCCAGATATAAATAATCTATGTATTTTGTAGAAAAATTTTAAAACAGATTGTTTTGATAAAATTTTCCTGAAACTTGTTTGGCAGCTTGAAAGAGTTATTAAATTATTCAAAAACCCTCATTTTTAAATAACAGCAATTATAATCCTTTAAGGCTATCATTAGAATTGTATTTTATAAATTAATGTGTCTGAGATTCTGAAAAACAAAAAAAACATGAGTTAATTTTAATTTGTCATAACATTCTTTGTTCATAATCAAAATTAGACTCATCTTCATTTCAAATCTTGAACTGTCCTCAGAAACACCCAAATACTCTGAAATGTTCCATTGGATATTTCATGTTAATGCCAATTTCATACAGCTTGATGTTTCCAAATTTCTTGCCAATTGAATTGCATCATGAGGCTCATTTTTTTATTTTTTCCCAACTTTCCTAAATTTTTTATTGACAAAATAAAAAAAAAAAATTTAAAAAAGATCGCACTAAAAATTAAAATGGTGACAAAATATACCCAGAATTTCTGGATTTTCAAAGAATTCCCAGAAATTCCCGAATCAAAAATTCCTCTTGGCTGAGAAAAATTTATGTATTTTTAATATCAGCGCTACGGTCGATTTTAAAGCCATCAAAGATTATTCAAATAATTCAGCCTTTATGATTTTAAATTATTTAATTCTTTCACCAAAGGAATGGATTTTTCCAAGCATGTCGCTAATAACATCTCGCGGAATCAAATGAAGTGTATCTATTTATATATATATCTTTTATAATAAAAATAGGTAAAATTAAAAATCAAATTGATTCACAATCTATAAATACACATTTCAATTCTAAAAACAAACAATGCATTAAGATGATTCGATAATTTATTTTATTTTATCTGCAGAAATTCCTGTTTTTTTGCAAAATGAATTTTAGCGTTTTATTTTATTTTAAATGCGCAAAAGATGGTTGTTCCAGACAGAAGAAATAATTTTTTGTTCTTATAAATTAAATGCTTATTTCAACAAAATTTTGAATTCGTAAATAAAAAAAATTAATTTTCATTTTATACAAAGTAGGGACGTCGTCTATTGATCTAAAAACACAATTATTTTATACATCATATACGCAACGGTTTGAACCTGAGCGTGTCAACCATGAGTTCAGGGTTCGAATATTAACACGTTATCTTTATCTAGGAGGTAACACCTTGATAACTTCTACCTGGAAAGATGATTAGGCTGTGTGACAAAATGGAAAACTTGTAAATCAATTAATAAATATTTTGTAAAAAGAAAAAAGCTATGTCGCCAAAACTATTCAGAAGTCTTCGATGGTTGTTTTAGTCGCAAGACATCAATTATCGACAGTTTTTAATTAACATGCCAGACTATATCGATTTGTAACTTTAATTAACGTTCACTCATTAGAGTCGCTCTCTTGGAAATAAAAAAAATAGCCTTAAGAATTCGTCATCAAAAAGGATTGACTAAACAATACCTATTGTAGACTCCAAAATTTTTCATTTTTTTTTTTTTTGTAAGGAATTATTTGAATACCAAAAAAATATTTTAATTTTCTTCTTTTTCAAATCCATATGCTAAATTGACTAATTTGGCCTGGCATTTATTTATTTATTTTTTACTTGTTATCAACCCTTTGCAGGTTATTTAAAGCCAAAACATATTTTGGATTGTAAGAATAATTTCTTATTCTTTTTCACGGCTTATCAAATATTACTTTTTTTGAGTTATTTTAAAGACGGTCTATATTTTTATATTTAAATTAAATTAATGATTTTTCATATCTTTTAGAATTTATCAACCCCTTCTATATTTTTAAAATATAAAAATTTTTCGGATATTAAGAATAATTTTTTTGATCTTTTTACTGCTTATCAACCCAGTGTGGGCTACTTAAAACCGAAATATATTTTGTATTTTGCGAGTGAATAGTGCATGCACCTTTTTTCTTATATTTTTTATTAAGATAAATATGATTTTTTCAGATACAAGTTCTACTATTTAACCCATAGCTGAAAGTTTTTCTTATATTTTTTTATTGAGATAAAAATGAGTTTTTCAGATACATGTTTCACTATTTAACCCATAGCTGAAAACTTTTCTTATATTTTTTTATTGAGATAAAAATGATTTTTTTAGATACAAGTTCTACTATTTAACCCATAGCTGAAAGTTAGAAGAGATGGACTCATACCTTTCCCAAAAAAAAAATATAAAATGTGAGCAGAATGTAATTAACTTTATTCTGAATTTATAACCCAGTCCTCCTACTTTAGAATTCGAGGCTCTAATCATTTTAATAAAATACGCCTGAAGATCGCGTTCACGCATGAAACAGAATACCAATGCTCTTTGTTGTCTCTGTGTTTTCATTTATATTTAGATTCGCTCTGTCCTTGATATTAATCACTTTTACTAATAATTATAGCATAGCTTAAAACTGTATTATTATCATTAACACACACGCGCGCACACGCACACACACACATACATACATACATACATACATACATATATACATATATATAGATAGATAGATAGATAGATAGATAGATAGATAGATGTGTCAGTCCCATTGTCTTCTCAACTGAGCAATGGGGAGAGGAAAAAGATCATTCAGGCCTACAGCAATGGTGCCAACATTCATATTCTGGCTTCCATCTTCGAAGTCCATTCAAGAACCGTTAAGAGAAAGGGTAATAAGTTTTAAAAAAAGAGGGAACAGTAGAGAGGAAAACTGGATCAGGAGATGACAACAGGAAGAGCAATCATCAATTTAACTTAGAGCTAAAGAGATCAATTAGAAAAGATCCAACTCAGTTCTTAAGACATTAGGCACGTGAGAGAGGCGTTTAACCTATGACAGTCCAAAGAGCAGTGAAAAAAGAATTGAAAATGAAATCGTACGTGAAACCTGTGAGACAACTTGTTACTCCAGGCTAGAAAGAAGGTTAGAGATAACGAAGATTATCTTGAATGAGTTACAAAATGATTATGAATATATATATATATATATATATATATATATATTTTTTTTATTTTACTTTTTATTTCAATACTTCATGAGCTTCCGATCCTTAATTAATGATGAACATGTCATTTTTGTTTATGGTCAAATTTATCACGATTCTTCTGTTAAGCTTGAAGAGTAATTATATTTTCTTATTGCACAAAGTAAAGTCCAATAGTGTTATAAAAGCCACGGAGACTTCCAGTAAGATATCTTTAATCATTTCTAAGATGCAACGGTTCAGATCTTAATCTGACAATTGAACAATTTTGCTGTTACACCCTGTATATAGGAGAAAAAAAAGTCTCTTAATGTACGTGACAAATCCGTCGTATTTATTGCTCAAAGTAAAGCCCAATAGTGTTATAAAAACCTCGGAGACTTCCATTAAGATATGTTTAATCATTTCTAAGATGCAACGGTCCAAATCTAAATCCAACAGTTAGACAATTTTGCTGTTACATGATTTGGACAATTTTGCTGTTACACCCGGTATATGCAAGGTAACCCCCCCCCAAAAAAAATCGACCTCATTTTATCGTCTAACAACATAGCTAATTCTCGCTCAAATGATCCCAAATGTTAACAAAATGTATAAAAACTAAGTTGACTATGTGGATTTATCTCAGTGAGAAACTACCAGGAAGATGGGGAGTGCGTGCTATTGATAATGAAAGTGTGCTGTTGAAGTGACCACCGCGTTCAACTGAGTTGACACCTTGTTTGTTTGGTTTTTGTTTTTTTTTTTTTTTTTTTTTTCTATGGGGCTATATGAAAGGACAGTTTTTTTTTCTCCCCGCTTCCTACAAGTCTACGTGCTGGTTACGATGATAAACTTCATCCGCGTCCTGGGTATGACGATAAACTACATCCGGCAGCAAGGCCTCTCATCAGGAGATTTTGAGAGGCGTGGACCCAGCTCTTAATTGCTGGTATTCCCAGGTCCACCCTGACCCGGAGTGGTAGCACCTGTTAGGGTCCCAGCTATGAGCAAATATTTACCCCCCCCCAAACTGGTGCCAAGACATTATGAAAGTGTAAAAGTAGGTTTTAATACCATCAATATATTTTTGAAAAAAAAAAATATATAAAAATAAAATAAAATATTACCATCAGTACATTCTGGGAACAAAATTATCAGCAATACATTTTTGAAAAAAAAATACCAGAAATATATTTTTGGAGCAAAAGATTTTAACAGAAATACAGTTTTGAAAAAAATATTTTCAGCAAATAAAAATCTTGACGACATTAACTAACCCAGTGAGGTTGATATGCTATAAAACAAAACAAACGAAGCCTACAAACCTATAGGAACTTAAAGAAAGAATAATTGAGGCGCTGGAGAATGTTACGCAAGACATGCTACAGCGTGTTTGGCAGGAGCTTGACTAGCGACTTGACGTGTATCGCGCCACAAATGGTGCGCATATTGAACGCTTATGAAAGCAATTGAAATCGGTTATAAGATCCGCATCCCTTTGAATAACTTGTTCGAATTTTGATCAATAAATCTTTGATACCGATTAAAAAATAAAATTAAAAAATATTTATTTAAACTTTCACATACTTAAGGCATAAAAGACTAAGTCTAAATACTTAGTTATTCATATGCCGAAACAGTTTTTAATATATCCTCTGAAACTGCTGCATTCTGAAGACAAAAATGTCAACGTCTGAATAATTTGTTCATTATCCTCCGAAACAAGTTTATCCCTTAAAACCGACGCTTTCTTTCAGGGCCTATAAATTCTGTAAAGTCAAACATGGATATATATGGTGATTTTCTAAGCGTAACGTAGATGTGGCACAAAGCCGCCAGTGTGGAGCACCCAGGAGAATCGAACTTTACCAGTCAATGGTAATTGATCTTTGCGAGACTAAGTTGCTAACCATTACCGTTACACGACTTCGAAGCGCCCAAATGATTTTCTAAGCAACGCGTAGATATGGCTCAAAGCCGAAAAAATGGGGAGCAAATGTGAGTATCAAACTTACTTACAGAGTCGCAATTGTTTTAGCGAGACAAGCTTGCTAACCATTAACCCACCTCAAGTTGGTTCAAAATGATTTTCTCAGCGTAGCTTAGCTGTGGCTCAAGGGTGAAAGAATGGGGCGCAAGTGTGAGGATCAAACTGAGTCGCAATTGTTCTAGCGAGACAAGCTTGCTAATCATTAAACCAGGCCAAGTTGGCTCAAAATGGTTTTCTAAGCGTAGCTCAGATGTGGCTCATGGCCGAAAAAATGGGGAGCAATTGTTCTTGCCAGACAACCTTGTTAACGATTACACCACTTCAAGTTGGCTCAAAATGATTTTCTAAGCATAGCTGAGATGTGGCTCAAGGCTGAAGGAATGGGGAGCCAGTTTGAAGGTGAAACTGAGTCGCAATTGTTCTAGCGAGACAACATTGCTTAACATTACACCACGTGAAGTTGGCTCAAGATTATTTTTTAAGCTTAGCTTAGATGTGGCTCAAGGCCGAAAGAATGGAGAGCAAGTTTGAGGATCAAATTCAGTACTGAGTTGCAATTGTTCTAGCGATACAATCTTGCTAACAATTACACCACGTCAAGATGGATCAAAATAATTTTCTAAGGGTAGCTTAGAATTGGTTCAAGGCCGAATGTATGGGGCACCCATCGAGAATCGAACTCACTATTCAATCTTATTTGATTTAAAACATGGCTTTATTAGATACGGTAAGCATATCTTTAAAAATAGATCAGCCTATGTATGGCCTGGAACGCAGGTAAAATATGTATGTAAATATAGTTTTCGATTTATGTATGTAACAGAACTTGGAATATTCACGATTCCTACCAAAGTTACAAAAAGATTTCTTTCTATACGGATTGTACAGTTCAAGCCGGGTTTGTGAATGAATCTGTCATCAGACATTATGTTAGTTTCAAATTTACCTGTCGACTCAAGTCGTCTTCTTATAATCCATAAAAAAAAAGAAAAATAATCTTGATTCCACACTGTTTTTGCTTTGACTAGAATAGAATAACGATTCTCAAAGACGGTTTGCCGAAATAAAATCTTTCCTTTCGCACACTATGATCACTTTAGTGGCGGGGTTTGTTATTTTACGCAGGTTCCTTCTTTTTCTTGTATTCAGATCCTTGATTTTACCGATTCGATCTTTTCTTTACAGTCGAGTTAGGCTGTCACATCTTTAGCGACGTCAAAAGCTCTAACGTTTTTATTCTCATAGAAAATTCGTCTTCTAAACCTTTTTGATGTCGGCAAACGTTTCGCGCGATCAAGTATTGAATTTTTAACCGGAAACCCAATCCCAAACAGGAACAAATAATAAACCTCTACTCCTCTTTAAAAAGACGAAGAGGAGTGTGAGCCTGATGATAGGTGAAACTATCTACATTTATTGAATTAAATTCAATTGAATTTAATATATCTATTTATATTATTTACATTTCTCCGATTATTATTCTCATCTTTATTGTCATATTCACGACGTTTCGGCCGTTGTGCGCGCCGGCCTTCTTCAGGATCTGTCTCTAATTATGATATGAGATATTGCAGCTATTTACACTATTTATATTTCTCGAGTTATTTTTCTCATCTTTATTATCATATTAACGACGTTTCGGCCGTTGTGCCCTCCAGCCTTCTTCAGGATATGTCTCTATTTCTGATATAAGGTATTTTAATTATTTACACTACTTACATTATTCCGACAGTTGTCATCATCTTCACTGTCATATTCACGAGGTTTCGACCGTTCTGTTTTCCAGCCTTCTCCAGGATATGTCTCTATTTCTGATATGAGGTATTGCAACTATTTACACTATTTACATTTCTCGGATTATTGTTATCATCTTTATTGTTATATTCATGACGTTTCGACTGTTGTGAGCTCCGGCCATCTTCAGGATATGTCTTTATTTCTGATATGAGGTATTGTAACTATTTACACTATTGAAATTCTTCCGACAGTTGTCCTCGTCTTTATTATCATATTCACGACGTTTCGACCGCTGTGATCTCCGGCCTTATTCAGGATAAGTCCCTATTTCCTATATGAGGTATTGTAACTATTTACACAATTTATATTATTCCGACAGTTGTCCTCATCTTTACTGTCATATTGACGACGTTCCGGCTGTTGTACGCTCCGGCCTTCTTAAGGAACTTTGTATAGCTCTGAGATAAGGTATTATAACTATTTGCACTATTTACATTGTTCGGATTATTGTTGTCATCTTTTTTATTATATTCACGACGTTTCGGCCGTTGTACAGTCTGACCTTCTTCAGGTGATTAAAATTTCGGACCGGACCCTTTACTTCATCCTCTGTGGTAGATTGTTCTAGTTCCACGTGACATGCCTTTTCTGGATGTCTTACTTTCAGTCTTTTCAGTTTATTAATTATTTTTGATAACTCAATTCTCCAAGTTCTTGTTCCCCACAGCTGTGGTCAGGTATCGAACTCGCAAACTCTTTGGGGCAAGTCACTAGATTGCATCAACCAACGATTTATTAAATGTGTTCTGTAGTGCAGAAAAATAGTAAAAACCCCGATGAGGATTGACTTTATATAATTAGTAATTGTTTTCAAGATTAGCTACGTACCAATCAATATACTGAATTTCCCTTGGCCGGAACAAGATATACAATAATGGAGTACCCAATGATGAACGAATCTATTCATGAGTTTAGTGAAGACCTATTATTAAAATCCCCACTGATGATTGACTTCACATTAGTAATAGTTTTCAAGATTTGCTTGTTCACGCACACCGACACATCATTTTCCGAATTAATTTGGCATAGGGAAAGATTCATACAATAACCAAATTACACTATTTACATTTCTCCAACTATTATTCTCATCTTCATTGTCATATTCACTACGTTTCGGCAGTTGTGCGTTCAAGTCTTCTTCAGTATATGTCTCTATTTCTGAGATGAGGTATTTTAACTATTTACTTTATTTACATCGTTCGAACTGTTGCGCTTAGTTTTATTGTAATATTCACGACGTTTCGGTCGCTGTGCGCTCCAGTCTTCTTCAGTATATGTCTCTATTTCTGAGATGAAGTATTGCAACTATTTACACTATTTACATTGTTAGGATTATTGTTCTTAGCTTTCCGACATTTTTTTTTTTTTTACTTAATTTGGTATAGTGAAAGATAGTACCCAATGAGGATCGAAATTATTTAAGTTAGGATTAGCATTGTAGCGATCGTTCCAGAAAAATGAAGGGCTTAAAATCATTAAGTTGAAAAACCGGTTCTCGTAAGATCAATGAAGTTAAGCAACTGCAAGCCACGCCAGTATTTAGATGAGTGACCGCTCAAGAATACCAGGTACTGTAAGCTTCGAGGTGCGGATGGTGCAATTAATAATGACTCTGAATTGGAAATCGAAAAGCAGAGTTCCGATTCCAGTCGAGTCCTTTACATTCACCCACACGCAAATAATCTTGGGAAAGCTATGTATCCACATCTTCTCCCCAGCTATGGACTAATTAGTAGGACTTTGTATCAGTAAAAGTATTACTATCTCCAAGAGCATTATTACAATCTAAAAGTATTTTCTAGCTTTAATCGACATGCAAAGGGATGATAAGCCGTAAAAAAAAAAAAATCAATCAATCAAATCAATCCAGAAATAGCAAATAAGTAAATAAGTGTTTAGAGAGAATGAAATAATAATTTTTAAAAATTAAAGAAAAATGTAAAATGCAAAATTAAAAATAAAAAAGGATGAATTATGGGGAAGAATGAAAGAAAAATATAAAAAAAGAAAAAAAAGAGGAGAAAAAAAATTAAAAAAAGGAAAAGGAAAAATTAAGAAAAGAAAAAGAAAGGAAAAGAAAAAAGAAAGAAACCAAAAAGTAAAAAAGAAAATGAAAAATAAATTTAGGAAAAAAACTTTAAAAAATTTTTAAAATTCCTGGTCCCAAAGAAAAAAAAAAAAAGGAAAAAAAAGAAAAATTAAAGAAAAATGAAAAAAAATCGAAATTTCCAGTCTTAAAAAAAAAAAAAATTAGGAAAAAATATGGGATAAAAAAAAAAAAATAAAAAAAAAAAAAAATGAAAAAAAAGAAAAAAAGAAAAAAATGAAAAAAAATAGAAAAAGAAAAAGAAAAAAAGAATTTTGAAAAAATAAAAGAAAAAAAAAAAAATTTAATCAAATTGAAAAAAAAAAAAAAAAAAAAACATAATGAAAAAAGAAATGAAAAGATATCTGTTTGTTTTTCTCCTTCTAATTTTTTATGAAAAAATAAACTAAAAAATTAAAAAAATTCGAAAGAAAATAAAATAAAAAAAAAAAAAATTAAAAATATCTTTCTTTTAAATTAAAAAAAAAAAAAAAAAAAAGGTTATTTATTTTTTTAAATAAAAACACGAATCAAAAAAAGCCAATTTTAAATAAAAAAACATTGAAAAAAAAATTAGAAAAATTCCTGAAAACTTTCTTCAAAATATCCCAATAGAAAAAAAAAGTAAAAAAACAAAAAAAATAACATTTTTATCATTTATGATTTATTGAAAAGAACTAAATTTTTTAAAAAAAAAAATTGTTCTTTGCATTTAAGGAAATTAAAAAAATATTAAATATCTGAAGAAAAATTTAAAAAAAAATGCAAATTTAATAAAAAAAAAAAAAAAAATTTCTTTTCTTAAATAATGAAAAAAAAATTTTACAAAAATAATTTTTTTTTAAAACAAAAGAATAAAAAAAATTATTTTAGATAAAAAAATCGCAAAAAAATTTAATGTTCATGATATTTATTTTTTTTAAAAAAAAAAAAAAAAAATGAAATTTTTTTTAGTGAATCCTTCAAAAAATAAGCTTTTTGATTTCTATTTATTTAAAAAAACGAAAATAAAAAAATTATCAAAAAAAAAAAAAAATTCAATAAAAAAAAAATGATAAATGGTTTAATTTATTTTTTTTTGATTTTGAAAAAGAAAATGTTTCCACAAAACAAAAATATAATAAAAATAAAAAATTTTCCAAAAAAAAAAATTAGAAATTATTTTAAAATTTTAAAAAATTATTGGTATTACTAAAATTTAAAAAAAATAAATATTTATTTAAAAAAGAAAGTAACAAATCTAAAAAAATGCACTTAATAAAATCCTTTGATTTTTGACCAAACTAGATTTTAAATATTTAAAAAAAACTATTTAAATGTAAAGAAAAATTAGGCAATTAATTTTTTTTTTTTAATTAATGTGTAAATCAAAAATTTTTATATAAATAAATTAAAAAATTTAAAAAAATATAAATTTTTTCTTTGATTTTTTTTTACCATGGAAAGAAAAAATTCTAAAAGTTAAAAATAAATTCAATTTAAAATAATTAAAAATCAATCAAAAAAAATAAAATATTGGATATTTAAAAAATTTAAAAAATTTTTTTCAATTTAAATATACCTTTTTGATTTTGTTTCATTAAAATTTTGAAAAAATATATTCATTTTTGAAAAACAATTCTTGTAGAAAATTCATTTTTGAACAAAATTGAAAAAAAAATTTTTCCAAATAATATACTAGTTTCAATAAATGTTAAATTTTGTTAAGGATTAAATATATAAAATATATATTCATAAATATATTCCATATTTTAAATAATTGTAAATTTTTAAAAATATTGATAAAATCTTTATCCGATAGGAAATAAATAAATTTTCTATATTTTATTTTCAATTTTTACTTTTTTTAAGTTGATCCTTAAAAAAACCATTTAATTATTTTATATAAATTTCAATTTTCTGAATCCATCTAATAAATATAATTTAAATAGATTAAGAATGTAATTCAATATTCTCTATAATTAACAAATTCTTTTTCTAATCCAAAATTTATATAAAATTTTTATATAAATATATAAAATATTTAATTTATCTATTTTCATTTATTTTTTTATATATTTTCTATAATTTTTTATATTTAAGAAATTATATATATATTTTTTAAAGAATATTTTTTTCTTAAATATAATTTTATTCAATAATGGAAAAAAAATTTCCAAGAAACTGTTTTTTTGATTAAATCAAAAATAAATAAATATTTATCTTTATAAAAAATTTTAAATTCAAAATATTGATTAAATTTGTTTCTTTTCTTTTAAATATTTTAATTTAGGGACCATTTAAAAAAATTTTTTATATATAATATTTTCAAAAAATATAAAATTTTTTATTATATTTAAATATAAAGAATATTTATATCTGATATATACTTTTTAACTTTTTCAATTTTTATTAAATTTAAATCTATTTTATATACAATATTGTTAAGTATAAATTGGAATTTATAAAACAAAATTGAATAAAAAAAAAATTTCATTTAGTAAAAAAATATACAAATTTTTGAATGTTTTTATTATTACAAATAATAACATATAGAAAATTTCTATTTATTTATAAATATTTCTAGATTTATTGTTCGCTTTTTCATATATTTTATTTTTATAAATTATAAACATAAATAAAATAAATTTGTAAAATTTTATCGTCAATCATATTGAAATATTTATTTTTCATTTTTTTTTATCATGTATCAATATTTATTTTATATTTTAAATTTTCTTAAACATATATATATTACATTTATATATTTCAAATTTTTGTTAATTTTATTTTTTTTTTATAAAATAATGTTTTTGTTTTTTTTAAAAAATATTTTTTATCTTTTTAAGTAACATTTATTAATTATCTGTATAAAATTTTTTAATTTTAGTTAAATGCTTTTTTTTTAAATTTTGACCCTTTAATTTTAAAAAAATTCTAAAATTGCTGAATTAATTCATTTTATGTAAAGTTTATATTTCTTTAATATTTTTTCAACATTTTATATAAAATTTTTCATAAAATTTTTTTATTTTAAAAAATTAAAAATTTTAACCTGTCCTGAAAAAAAGTTAACAGTTTTTTTATAATAACATTTTTCATTTCAGAAAAAAAAATTCTTAAACCTTAAATAGGATTTATATTGGATATTATTTTTTTGGTAAAATTATTTTATTAAATATGTCCATTTAAATATTTTGGATCGTTTTTACAACTATATAATTGAAAAAATTAATAAAAAATAGAATAAAATAACTATTAAAATAAAATTTTTCATAAATTAAAATTTTTAATGGAATTTTTCATTTTTATATATTATAAATTTTAAATGTTTATTAAAAAAATGGATAAAACATTTTTTTCACTGATGTTCATAATTTAAATTTTTATAAACCATTTTTTATTTTTTAAAAATTGTTTCAATATATTTTATTGTTTTTTATTTTATCATTTTGTATTGAATTTAAGACAATTTATTAGTTAAAAACTTCTATAAGATATTCATAAATAATTTTTTTTTATTTGTTAAGATCAAAAAATTTCAATTTTTTCAGAAGAAGAAAATTTTTTATAATAATGTTGATTAAATTTTAAATGAAAAATCATATCTAAAAAAAGATTTTGTTGTAGTTTTCTAAAATTTTTTTTGGCTGAAAAAAATTCTTTTTTTCAAAAATTTATTTTCTAAAATTTTTTTTTAAATTTAAAAAAAGTTAATTTTAATTTCAAATTAATATAAAACAAATTTTGTAAATATTATTATAACATTTTTTTTTTATATTTAAATAAATATTTATTATTTTTTATTCATCCATTTTTAAATATTTAAGGATAAAATAATTAATCTTATTTTTTTTTAGCTTTTTAAATTTTAATTTTAATTTTCCCAATTTTTTTAAAAATCACAAATTTAAATTGAAAATATTTTTTTATTTACAATGGAAATTTTGGATTTAAAATATTTTTTTTTTATATAATTATTACATTCTATATGAATATATTTTCTTTAAAAATATTCCGTTTCATTTAATTTTTTTCAATAAATAAAAGAAAATAAATATCATTTGTTTTCAATTTTTGTTTAAAATGACAA
Organism: Acanthosepion pharaonis; assembly: GCA_903632075.3. NCBI lineage: Eukaryota > Metazoa > Mollusca > Cephalopoda > Sepiida > Sepiidae > Acanthosepion > Acanthosepion pharaonis. Next base: position 262,547 of record CAHIKZ030002688.1, on the reverse strand, counting down.
AAAATTCAAATTTTTAATTTTTTTTCTTATTTTTCTGTTTTTATTTATAAATATTTTTACATATCCATGACAACATTATATTTTTAATATAAAAAACCATTTAAATTTTATGTATTTTTATCAAAATTCATAAAAAAATATATATTTTATATATTTATTTATAAATGTAAAATTAAAATTCTTATATAAAATTTGTTCCATTTTTTTTTTTTATTTTATCTTTCTTAAATTGCACATTTTTTATATTATACAATATAATTTTTGAAATTTAACAATTTTATAAATCATTTTAATTTTTTCATAAACAATAAAAAATATTCAATTTAAAGTTTAAATTTATTTATTTATTGGGAAAAATTTTTTATACAATTTCCTGTTCTCTAAAAATCACAAATAATTTTTCAGACATTAAATTTACTATATTGTATTGATACTATACATTTTCTATTATATATTTTTTTACTTCATAAAATTTTTTTTCATCTAATTTTAATTCAATTCCACTATAAGTAAAATTTATAAGTGAAAAAATTTTTCATATAATTATTTTTAATTATAAATTTAGATCCATTATTTATATTTATACCCTTTGTGCAAATTAATTGAAACAAAACGAATAATTCCGTTATTATTTACTTTTTTTCGTATTTTTTCAATGAAACATGTCCCAGTGAACATATCATTACTTCGTATGTCTATTCCACGAAGTCACCCCTTGCAGGTTGACCACAGATTCTCGACTGGATTTAAATCAGGAGATTTCCCGGCCCAGTCTATAGTACTTTGATTTGCTCACTAGTAAGACTTACAAATGTGTTCGTACAGCGTTACAATTTTCTTACACTTCCTTGGAGCAACGTCCATCGCAGACAATGACCGTAGGACAATTAATCGACAATCGAAACAATAATGTCTTGGCGTGTTAAAAATCTGATGCAATCACGGATGACGCAATATTTTTCAACGACCAAAAAATTTCATCATACACCCCGAAAATAGATTCATATTGCTGCACACCACTGCAAATGACATAATCTGAGGCAAAAATAGAAATCGATTACACCCTGTCACTCCAGTGGGTCTAAATCCGACCGTATGGTGAAAGAAAGGAAACTAAAGCAGTTGTTTCAATTAATTTGCACAAGGGTATATATATTTAATTATAACATTGAAACTGTATTCCATATTTTCTAAATTTAATATGCGCATTTTCTTTCAATGGTATGTTAAAAAAATCCAAAAATATGGCTTGCTTCATTTAAATTAAAATTTATATCATTAAATTTCTTAATTGACATCAATCAATTTTTATGATATTTTTTGTCTTGTTCTAAAATGTAAATTAAACAACTATAAAAATTATATTTTCTTTTATTTGCTTTATTTTAATTTGTCCAGTGTTTCTTAGAATATAAATTTTTTTGTTTTTATTTAAAAAAAAGATTTAAACTTAAAAAAATTTTTTCTCAAAACTAATCGACAGTCCGAAAAAATAAAAAAATGGGATTTGATTAAAATTTTCAATATACATAAAAAAAAATTTTCAATTTCAAATAAATTTCTTACGTCCCGAAAAAAATTCATATTAAATTTGTTGCAAAAACTTCGTCTAATCTTTGTCGTTGTAATAAAAATCAAAAACCCTGGTCAAAGAATTGTTTTTCATTTGACCGTATGGCGAAAACAAAAGACAGAGATAAAATCGGTTATTTTCAATATGTTTATATTAGGTTAACAATAATGAAGTTTCTTTTATCTTAACAAATTTGAAATTTATATTAAATATTTTTATAAAAGATTAAAAAAGATTTTATTCAAATGTTTATTTAACATATTTCCTTTTATCTTAATTTTTTTTTTTGAATTTCAAATAACCATTTATTTTTTTTGAATAACTAAATGAATATCTATTCAGTGTATTTATATTTTTAAATTTTTTAAAAATTTATTTTTTTTTATTATATTCTATTCAAATTTATATAAATTATAAAAAAATTTGAAAAATTGAAGAAAAATTTTTTAAAGGAAAATTGTTCCGAAGGTAGTATTTTGCAAAAAATTTTTAAAAAAAAGAAAATTAGCATAAAAGTTTTAACTTATAATTTTCTAGTAAAATGAAAAAGTTTATTTATTTTAATTGTATTTATTTTCGATTTTATTTTGCTATTGATTTTTTATAATATATTTAATATGTTATGTTTTACAAGTTGTGAATATATTTTATTAAAATGTCAATAAATAAATTTTCTTTATTTTTAAAAATTTTTTTTTTAATAAAAAATTTTTAAAATATAAAATCTAAATTGTTTAATTTTTTTAAATTTCTTTTAATAAATTCTTTTTTACAAATATCTTTAATATATCTAAACCAGTTTTTTTTAATAATGTTTAATATAAATTATAAATTTAACTTTTGAAAATAAAAAAAATTAAAAAATAATTTATTTTAAATTTTTTTAGAAAAGCTATTCATATTTTTCAAAAAATTTCTTATATTTTTTTTATATATATTTTAAAGTTATAAAATTTAAAATTTTTTCATTTTATTTTATATAAATTGAATATATTTTATTTAATATTTATATATATTGTATTGATATTATTAAATGCTTATTTATATATATATATTTATTTTATATATATATATATATATATATATATTATATATATATATTTATATATATATATATATAAATTTTATTTATAATATAAATATAAAATTGTTAATATATTTACAATTTGCATTTTAAGGCCTTCATTTTCATTAATTTTTTTAAAATTTAACATATTATAAGATATTTATATAATAAATGTAACCAAAAAAATATTGATCATTAAAGAATTTTCTCAAAATCATCTCCAGTGTGAAATATGTATCATTATGCATCAATAATATTTAAATCCAAAATTTTTTGCATTATATATTTGGATTTAATCCATTTCAAAAAAAAAAAAAAAAAAAAAATTCAAAAAAAAAAATTTAATTTAACTGATTTTTTTCAAAAATTTTATATAAAATCAAAAAAATAAAATACATTTTTGAATTCAAAATTGAAGGATTTTTCAATTTCGAATTCGGCACTCAATTTTCATTTTTTTTTTAATGAAATAAATTATGGCAAACAAATTTTTAAATTATTTTATTTATAAAAAATAAATATCTTAATTTAAAAAGGTATATAAATATTGATAAAAATTTAAAATTTAAAATTTTTTAAATAATTATTTTATATTTCAAAAAATATATGTAAATGATATGTTCGTGATGCATGAAATAAATTATTTTAAAAAATGCAAAAAAACTTTTTTTTTATTTTTATTAAAAAAACCTATAATTTTCAACCTAAACTTTTATTTTTTAAAAATATTTCATATTTTTTTGATTTGATTTTTATTTATTTTATAATTTTTTCTAACCTTTCCTTTTTAAAAAAATATATTTTTTGATTGAATTTATTTTTTTTTTTGTCTAATTTTCAGAATAAAAATTTATATATATATTAATCTTTCATAAATAAAAAAATCATATTGTGATAATATATTTTTTTTATTGTAAATTTGTTTTATATATATTTTATTATTGTTCTAAAAAACATTTTTTTCAAAATTTTGTTCTTCATTTTTTTAATTTTTAAATAAATTCTTATATTTTTAATTATCCGGACTTTTTTCTCATCTTTTCCTAAAAATTTATTAATGCTCCAAAATTATTCAAAACATCACCGGAATTCTTCAAAAACTGGAATTGTCAAAAAAATTAAAATTATTCACAAAATGAAATATGTTTAATGCCTAAATTTATTATTTCAAAAATATTTTTAATTGTGTTTAATTTTTTTCTTCTGTTAATTTTTGTTTTTTAATTCTCCATTTTCTTTAACCAATTTTTTCAAAATTTTTTTCTTATCATATATTTAGTATTTATAAATACGAAATATATAAATATATTTTTATATCATTTATATATTTATATATATATATAATCAATCTATATTTTTATTCTTTATTCAATGTTTACTTTTAACATTTATTTATTATAAAAAAAATTTTTCAATATGAATTTTTTCACAATGAAATCATATTTTTTTTTATTTTTATTCTATATATTTGCAAACCATAGTTGGTTTAATATATAATTTATTTATATTTTTCTATGAATATGTTCATTGATTCCTTTATTACCAATAAAAAATTAAAAACATATAATTTATCCTTTTCTACTTTTCAAAATTCAATTTATTTTAAATATATATTAAAAAATAGATATCTATATATATAATGTATTTTCATAATTAAATTTATCTTTTACAAATTCAATGTTAATGAATTTATTTTTTATAAATTTTGAGTTATATTATATATATATTCTAAATATATATATATACATGATATTTTTAAAATGTAATTTTTGATTTATTTAAATTTATCAATTTTTATATATAAAAATTTTCATTTTTAACAAAATATTTTTAAATAATAACAAAAAATGTTTTACTTTTTGAATTTATTTTACAGACTTAAAAAATCTTTATTTTTTTTATCTAAAAAATTTCATATATATATTATATAATGCTGGAATTATTTGTCTTTTCATGGATTTAAATAATAATTAAATTCCATTTCTTAACAAAAATTTTAGGCCATGAAAGATTAATCAAACCATTTTTAATTAAAATTTATTTTTTCTTGCAAATTCTTTGAATTTTATGTCATTTCTTAAACAAATTTTTCTTTAACAATTTCGTTTTTTATTCTTAACAGTCATAATTTTTCATTTTTTTTTATTCTGTCAAAATATATATATATATTTTATATATAAATCGTAAATTATATATATATAAGTTTCTTTTAAAATATTTATTAACATTTTATCTTTATATATTAAAAATATGGTCAAAATACAAAAAATTTAATTTTCATTAAAATGACAATAAAATTTATTCAAATATCCAAATCATTCCAGAATAATGCGAAGTTTGTAAATAGATTAAAAAATAATAAAATTTATTTTTGAAATTTTTCATTTAAAGTTTTTATATGTAATTGACTTTTTTTTTTTTAATTTAAGACTTAAATATAATTCCATTGATTCAATTTCAATGGACAAAATTTTAAATATTTGTAGATTTTTTTTTTTACTGTTATGGGGAACGCAATTGCTTCTGATTTCATTTAGGTTTTCAAAATGCGAAATTAATTTTTTATTTTAATTTTAAACATTTATATAAATTTTAATATTTTAAAATGCTTTAAAAAAAAATATATATATATATATATTATATATATATATATATATATATTATATATATATATATATAATATATATATATATATCAATATGTTTATTAAAATTTATTTTTGGGAAAATTCTTAAATAAAAAATTTTTTTTTTTATACTCAAAATTTTAAAATTTTTGTTTTTTTTTTTTATCAAATGATTATGTTTCTTATATTTAAACATTTTTCCATTTTTCCAATTTTTTTAAAAGAAAATATATATATATAATTTTTGATTTAATTATTTTATATTTAATTAATTTTAAAATTAAAAAAAAATATATTCAATTTTTTTTTCCAATTTTTATTAATAAAATGATAATTAAATGTAAAAATAAATTTGGAATTCCTAAACATCTATTGTTTTCAGATTAAATAAAATGATAATTTTGAATAATCCAAAATGTGAATAAATATAATTGAATTCAATTTTAACATTTAAATAATAAAATTCTAAAAAGATTCTTTTGTTTTAGTCGGATATATATAAATATATATATAATATCTTTATATCTATATAAATATATATATATACATTTTATCATTGTATTGTTAAATAATAAATATAATCGACATATATTATACAATAGTTCTTAAAAATGTAAATATTTACATAATTTTTATTTAAAAAATGATATATTAGATATTAAAATAAAAAAAAATTGAAAAATATAGTTATAAAATGTTTATAATATATATATATAATGTATATATATATATACATTTATATATTTTTATATATATTTATTATATATATATAGATTTATCATTGTTGAAACTTGACTAATGCATGGAATAATAATGCAACACAAAATGTACTTAGAACAAAATGTATTGAAAAACAAGAAAGTGTACACAATATTTACATATAGTCTTTTGTATATTCCTGGTAAGACCGTTCCTGGAGAATGTGTTGACTGAGTCGCAGTCGGGCAGAGTCTCTGGTTGAATCTCTTGATTCCTCCCTCTCTTCCCGGTACCAACCATATTTATATGGTCGGTACTCCACTATGCAAATAAACTGTATATATATATATAATTATATATATATATATATTTTCAAATATATATAAATAATTTTTTTTTTAAGAAACATTATTAATTGTCTTCAATATAATTTAACCCCAATATAATAAATATAATATGAAAATTTTAAACAAGATTTCAGGGAAATTGAAAAAAAAACGTAATAATTTTTAAAATAATTATTTTAATTCATAAACTAATCTTTATTCTATTTATTAAAATTTTAATTAATTCTTCTATTCCGATTTTCTATCATTGATAAACAGAAAGATAATATGAAGAAAAGCCTGATAAAAATGTCTTAAAAAAACATTTATAATATAAATATATATATTAAATTAATATTATATATTATATTTTATGATAGATTCATTTATAAAAATATATAAATAATATTCCAAATAAATAAATTTTTAAAATATTTGTAATTTTAAAAAAAGATATTTTTGTAATAATTTTTTCTTTAAAAATAAAAAAAAATTTTTAATAAAAATAAAGGAAATTTTTAAAAAATATAATAAATTTTATTCGTTAAAAAATTTTTGTAATGTATTTTTTTTATGAAATATGCTTATTCTTTAAAATTTGTATTTTATATAAATATGAAAATATGAATGAAAACTAATATATTCTGGAAAAATCCTGTATTGAAATTTTTTTAATCTCGGAGATAAAATGAAATAAATAAATAAATAGATTGGAAGAAAAATTTTTTTTTTAATCGTCTGTCAAGTTTGTAGTTGATGTTCTTTTATATTTTCGTTTGATTGTTTTGTTTTTTCAAATGAAAAATTTATTATTCAATAATACGTACAGTGACGTCTTTAACATTCCAACGACTGAAAACTAGAATTGTCAAAAATTAATATATTTATATTTAATATAAAGACAAGATTTATTTAGAAAAAAAAAATCTGGTTTTTTTTAATGAATTTCGATGAAAAATAAATGCGTTAAATTGAAAAGAAATAATTAAATGGATTTAAAATTTAAATTTTAAAACGATAAATATTTTTATTTTTTTATTTTTGTTGTCATTTTTCATTTTTTAAAAATATTTTGTTTCAAATGGAAGAAAAATTTAATTTAAGACGAAAATTTTTCATTTAATCCTTGTTATTTAAAATTATATATATATATATATATATATTTATATAATTTTTATATATCATATATATTTATATATATTTATTCAATTATTCATATATATATTTTTTATTAAAAGTATATATTCTTTTTTTATTTTATATATAATATATTAAATTTTTATTCATTTTAAATTATATTTTGAATTAAAATATAAAATTTGAATTTTTTCAATTTCTATTTAAAGGTAAAATTTTTAATATATATATATATATATATATTCAATAATGTTTATGATATGAAATATAAATAAATAAAATTTATATTATATTTATATAAATTTAAAAAGAAATATATTTTTTTATTTTAATAATATTTCTACTAAAGAATGCTATGCATAATATATAAATATTTTAAAAATATATATATATTATCATATATAAAATAAATGTTGATTTATTTCAAATTCTTTATTCATCAATTTTATATATATATATTTTTAAATTAATATTTATATAAAAATCATTATTTTTTCATTATAAATTTTTTATTCAAAGATTTTATTTTTATTTTATATTTTTATTTCATTTATTTTTATAAAAATAAATTTTATATATTTTATATTTGAAAAATATATATATATTTTAATATATATTGAAAATCATATATAAAAATAAGTATGATTTTTATATATATATATAAATATGAAAATAAATTGTTTTATATATATTGTAATAAAATAAATAATATATAAATAACATATATTTTTTTATATATATATATATATATATATATATATATATATATAATATATATATATATAATATATATAATATATTTAATAAATAATATATATATATATTTAACAGTATATATATATATATATATATATATATATATATATAAAATTAATATTTCATTGAAAATTTCTTTGAAAAAAAATATATATATATTATTTAAATTTTTTTATATATATATATATATATATTTTTAAATAAAAAATTTATATATAAATTTATTTTTAAAAATTTTTATATATATATTTATATATATATATTTTTTTATCAAAAAAATTTTTTTTTATATTTTTTTATTTTTTTCTATATTTAATATTTTTTTAATTATTTTATTATATATATATATATATATATATATATATATTTATTTATATATTTAAAATGGAAAGATTTTGAAACACCCAGGATAAAACAATCTTTCAGAAATATTTAATATAAATTTATTATCCCGATCATATATTTTTTTGTTTCAAAATTAAAATTTTGCAATTTTTAATGATTCATTTAAATATAGAAATAAAATTATCTTGATAAATATAAAAATAAAATATATTATTAATACAAAAATTTAAAAAATGATTTATTAAAATAAATAAACCGAGATGGAAAAAAATTGGAAAAAAACAAAAATACCATCTTTCAAAAGACGAATTTCAAACTTGAAAAAGGCCAACGAGATGTTGAAAACTATTTTAAAAATAAAAATATATATATATATATATATATATATATATATATATTCATATTTGTCCTTCTCTTCATATTTATTTATAATTCATTGCAATTTTAAAAAGATCTATCATAATATTTGAAAATAAATAGATTTTTTTTTGGATGAAAGTAATAAAACTCCCAAAATATTTTTTTAAAATAATTTATTATAATTTATTTTTAATATATTTCAAATTGGAATTAAATTTTTGAATAAAAAATAAATAATTCCATCAGTTTTCCCTCCATTTAAAAATTGACCGTGCCTGCAAAGTGAAAGTTTTTTAATAAAATAAGACTTTTTTGGCCAGATTGATGTGAAGAGTTTGAAATTAAATGGTACTTACAAACCTTTAATAAAATTCAAATCTATGAATTTATGTTCTTTTCATTTTGTTTACATCTTAGGAACTTAAATTTCTTTAATTCTTGAAATAAAAAAATTCATGAATTCAATAAGAACAATTGGCAATGTCAAAATATTAATGAAAAGAAATTCTTTTATGGAATTTAAAAATATTTTTAATATTATAAAATAGGGTAGAACAAAGTGATTCAGTGTTTCAAATTTTAAATTAAAATTATTATTATGAATTTAAAATTTTTAAATTGCAAAACAATTTTAATTTGTTAAAAATTGGATAGCTATGCCTGTTTGGCATTGGGGAATAGAGTTTTTTTCTAAATTCTTTATTCATATGAAAATCGAAATCAAGCTAAAATGTCTTTTTTTTTTTAAAATTTTAATTAGTCCTAGGTTTCCTTTCAAAAATTGATTAAATAAAAGAAAAATTTTATTTTAAAAAATCCAGGGTGTCAATTTATATATTTTTTTTTTTTTAAATAAAAAAATAAATAAGAAATATTTTCATTTAATAAAAAGTTAAAATATGTAATCTCTTTTTAATTTTTTATCTAACTAAATTCATTAAAAAAAAAAAAAAAATTGTATTTATTTTTAATGATAATGCATTTTTTCAATTAATAAATAAAAAATACTTTTATGTTTCATTTATTCGTTTTTTTTCAAATATCTGGATGTTTCTCCAATTTTATTATGAAAACTAAATATGACAGTTTATTTATATATTATAATCTTACTTAGAATATAAATTATTTGTAACTGAACTAGGGAAGGTTACTGAATAGAATAATCAAACAAAGGTTGGTAATGAACGATAATACTTAGGACAAGAACAACACATATAAGATTCACCAGCGGCGCATAGAAGAAGTAGTCAACTCCTAGAAGTGAGTCATGTGAATTTCACAATGAATCTCCAACTGCAGGATATCTACCAACTACCCCTGCTGTCAGGCGTGGCGCGAGGTCGAATTTAATGTCGGGTATCCAAGTCGTCCGTAGGCTCGACCCAAATTCCTTGTTTACGTCGTATAAAACGGTATCGAGTAGCTGTTTCCCGAGACGAGACTCTCCTCTTCGACATAGCCTCTTCTGGAGATCCTCTCTGCCTCCGGGCAGAGAGTTTAACCAGCAGAGCTGGAGACAAATCGCCAACTGCAGACCAACATACAGTATTTACTACTGTATTTATGTAAATAGGGACATACCCATTATCGTCCATAGGTATGCTACATTAGTATTATATGTCTGTTTTTTTTTTAATCTAATTTATTTTCTATTGTTATTGTTGTTTAATATTACCTTCTTTGGGGTGTATGCCTTTTTTTAAGAAAATATGGATGAACAAATGAGAAAATTTGAAAATTTTCTTGGGTAGTTATTCATATCATCCTTTTAAAATTTTAAGAGGAAATCGTTGCACAGATGGGAATATGAAGCGATATTTTATTGAATCCAAGATGCTGCAGTTTTTTAATTACTGTATTCTTGAGCTAGCCTAAATGAGCTGATCATTGTATAGTTAGGAAATAAAGTTGGTCTTGGCCTTCCCACTAAGATAAATTTATGTAAATTTTGGTTTAAAAGATATATATGTTATAAACACACACACACACACACACACACACACACACACACACACACACATACAGCACATACACATACACATATATCCTGCCTTTTATAGATAAAGATGTACGATGCATTTACCTGTTTGGTCATTTTGTAATTGTGGTGTATTTGAGTTTGGTAATATATGTTAATAGTAATATTGACAATATCATATTTATGATTGAAATTTGATATGCTGGTTAACGAAGACATAATTAGGATAGCCATTATTAATACATGTTTGTTTCATGTTATTTAATTATTAAAATGTTTTTTCATTTAGATGAAGAAATGAAAAGCTCTTTTATCATGAGCTATTGCTAATGAAACAGTTTGATATTTTCAGGGCATTTAACTGATGTAATATAAAAGGCAAGAATGTTAACTAATTTTTTATATTAGTAAGAGATATGGTAGATTATAGCTGTTATAGTAAATGAGAATATCTAGAAAATTTTTTTTAGATATTTAGTTCATAAGTCATTTAAATTTAAAAAAAATTCTTTCAAAAAAAGTTAAGTTCTATAATGTCATTAACTGATTTGGTTTGGATGAAGATGGCATCAATATATCTGAAATGAATGTTTGGTTTTATATTTTATCAAATATTTTGTTTTTCTAAGATGGTCATATAAGAGTTTTAAAGCAAATTTTATAGATGGTCTTCCTAATCATAATAAATAATGAGTCTGGGGTAAATATTAACAAAGTGATCGTGTTAAAACACACACACACACACAAACACATTAATATGTGTATATATACATATACAGATATATATATTACTTTTATTTGCAGAAAAAATATATGTTACTAGTGAGCAAGTCAAAATTGAGCTGACTCATTTTATAGTTCACCAATAGAAGGTTAACCAATCAGAAAGCTCAAAATATTCAATGCGACGAGTATAAAAGACAGCCATTTTTTTTTTCCCCAAATTGTCTGCACTTTTTGATATCGAAGACTTAAAGAATTAACAGCCGCTTTTTTCTCTGAATCTTCAAGATAATCACCTCTGATATTGAACAGATTACGGACTTTCACTGGATTCCATATTTCAGAGACTGCAGCAAACATGGTCAAAGAAGAGACAAACATTTAACCATTTTGGCAGTAAAAGGGTGGGGCTGAGATGCCAAAAGTTTGGAACGTTTTAAATTCATGCAATTATTAAAACTAGCAAAATCATCTCGTCGAAGCAGTTTACCGATGAACGTATTTTTAGAAAAGTTCAAATGGGACATATGTTCAAGTCTGTGAGAAAGATGTTACATTTGCCAGATCATTTATTTTTTTAACGTTGCATAAAGCAAATCAAGTCTCCAGATCATATATGACAAATATTCAATATTCAATGCAAGGGCGAATGGTTGATTTATAGATTTATAGAAGGATGGACTCGGACGAATTTAAAACTTTCTTTTACGACATAGAGAACTATTTTCTTTGCGGTCGAAAAAAATATTTTCCGATTCAATGTAATAAATTTTTCTCAGGTCAAATTTTGAGACCAAGCAGTCGCAAAGAGGTGTTCTTGTGGAGTTGAGCCCAAATTCTGAATGGGAGGCAGGGCAGACATGGTTCTCTGTGGTTTGTAATAAATAGATATAAAATAATATATATATATCCCACTCCTAGTTTCATTTCTGAAATTTTGTTTTAATTTTTAAATAGTGGTGCTCAGTTAGATTTAGAATTTGACATTTAAAATTCTTAATTTTTTTTATGAAATTTTAAGGACTTTTTTTTGTACCGTTGTTGTTTCACTGCTGACGATGCCCTGTGGCTTGATTTCCGGCATCCCATTGCAGCTTTCAACAAGTTCATCCTGGAAGAAGTTCCCCAGACCATCGCCATCCACTTGCTTAAGTCCACCAGGTATGTCATGCGTTTTTTTTCCTTGTCTCTCATCCCTCTATTCGACCCATGAGTATCAGATATTCCAGGCCTTCCTTTCTCATTATGTGTCCCAGAAACTTTAGCTGCCTCTTCCTGATGTTAAATGTAAGCCTCCTCCTTGTTTGCAACCTCTCTAAGACCTCATCGTTGCTCACACGCTCGGTCCATGATATCCTTAGCATCCTTCCGTAGAACCACATCTCTGTCACCTCGAATCTCTTCTTCATCTTTGAGGAAATCGTCCAACATTCGCTGCCGTAAAGATTGTTTTCTTTGTTACTAAAGAAATCCTGTTGTCTCGCAATACTGCCCAGTTTTTGGAATGCGTCCTTGGCCATCCCAATAAGTCTACGGATCTCAGTGTTGCACTTACCATCCTCTGTCAAGGCGCTTCCCAGATATTTCAAGTTCCGCGTCTGCTTGATTTTAGTGTTCCCGACCTGCAAATCGCATTTCGTGCTCATTCTCTTACTGATGATCATGCAATTCTGTCTTCTTGTAGTTTACACTTAGTCCTTTCTTCTCACTCTCCGTCGTCCGACCTGGGTATGACGATAAACTATACCCGCCTCCTGGGTAAGACGATAAACAAAAGAAAACAAAAACAAACACTCTCCGTCGCTACCTTGTGTAGGAGACGTTGTAGTTTCCTTTCCGTGTCTGCTATCAGTACTGTGTCATATGCGTATCTTATGTTAAGATTGTGGCCACCAGTGTTAAATTCCGGTAGGATTTCCAAATTCAGAAAATAATTAGTGTTGGCGATTAGTGTTGGCATTTCTAAATCGACTAGCAGAGCATTGTAACAAATTAATTTGATGTCAATTAAATGACTTGGAAATTTTTATCATCATCATCATCATCATTATTATTATTATTATTATTATTATTATTATTACTACTACTACTAATAATAATATTTTGGATTTATTTCAAGTCAACTATGCGAGTTTAAAAAAGATTCATTTTCGTACCCCATAACCTCTACTCCACTACATCCATACCCATTTTCAGTTTTAGTAGCTTCTTCTTGAACCTGTCGAATTAGTATAGATTGCCTGATCTTATCCATCAGCAAACAAACCAATCATCCATGTTCGTCTGGGAGAAAAAAAAACCTGATCAATTTGCATGTCAGTATTTCGTCTTTCTTTTTTTTTTACAATAATCTTCACAATATGCAAGGCTCAAGAATCTGTCGAGGTAAAACGTTACAGAGTGTGAGGTAAGCAGTACAGTTTATGTAGATGTATGGCGTAGATAACGTTGGAACCTCGACCTGAATAGGGATTAAGATTGTAGTGATCAGAGAAACATCTTCCGGGCAGTCGGTTCCACAAATTGTCGGTTCGTGGATAGAATTCATTCGAGTGGAACCTGAATTTCCCTCGTGAAATACGAAGGGAATGAAGGTAGATCGCTACGTATCGTGGCGGATCTTGGCTTGGAATGGAGTTCTTCTAAATATGTTCCCTGGAAATAGCGACAGAGTAGCGAGAGGCTTGCATCTTTTCGTCTAAGTGGTTTTAGAGCAGAAAATAACTCATCACCCACAAAACAATGGTAACATGCCTATAATTACTCTATCAAAATTCATTTTCAAATGAGAACTGGGGTGCTCCTTCCCACATATGCCAGTAATTCTCTATTTTCGGCCTTATCTGATCTCGTAAAGTTAGAGGGTAACAGGAGGAGTCAGATACTTACTAGAGCGGTACAAGTAAACGAACATTTAGTATCTTTAGCTATGGATAGTATGCATGAGTTCCAATAAGCGATCAAGACATAGTTTGTCTCTGAACACCTGTTCATTGCGACAGGTGAAAATTCAAGGTCTGCTCAGTGATAGATCGTCTCTCGTTCGCCACTGAACATGACCAGGCAGTTTTCCCTCACTGAGCTGTTAGATCTAAGTCAGACGAGAGATCAGCTTTTTTAAATCATTTTCGTATATTTTTTTGTATTTTTCCCGAAAATCATATTGACTGGCCAATACAGACCTATTTTCGAGTTACTGAATGTGACCTGGCTGTTTACCTCGCTCTGAGCTGTCAGATCTGGATCTGAGTAGAGATCATATTTGGAAAGCATTTTTCTAATTCTCCTGAAAATCGTATTGACTGTTTGATAAAGGGCTCTTTCCTTTTTTTCTTTTTAAAAAAATTAAATCGCTGACATGTTTTTTTTTTCTCCTAATGCACAACATATGAACCTTACAATATCTGCATTAGTTCAATATTAATTCTTTGAGAGACTGATAAATATTATTACGACATTTTGGATCATGCATTTGGGGCAACAAAAGACCTTTGGCCATAATAAACGTATCCTACATTTTTTTTTCTTATCTAACAGACATAAATCAACTACCGGCAAAATAAAAAAGGAAATTAAATGGTGACTGCACTTAGAAATATTATATCTTTCTGTCAAGCAAAAATGAAACAAAATTTTGTGTGAGTGTGTGTGTGTGTGTAAACGATCGTGTTGTGTGCGTGTGCGTGTAGAGCGTATTAATCGACAACATCCTCTTTAAAAACGCAATCATTTCAGCCATGATATTATGTAAGTTATTTTTTTTTATGGCTGTTTCAGGGTGACACGTGCGGAATGAAAATCCCATAAAGCCAACCAAATATCTCCCGCGCTTTGATGCGTCGACATCAAAGAGCGGTAATTGAATCATTAAAAGTAGGCGGTACGTTTATTATTTGTGTCCAGTCAATTAATTGGTACTTCATACGCAACAAATATGCATGCTTATCGCGCCAGTTGATTGTGCCAGATCGAAAAACAAAACAAATAGCCGTTTTACCACGTCGATTTTTATGACAAAATTAACTTTCATACAAATGTATTTTTCTTTTTTCCTCGGGTGTCACTATATCGAATTTTATTTTATTTTTTTCACTTTGAGAATCGCCGTACCGAAACACCGAACAAGTGTACCCCGGGTTATTGAGGTTCAACCTGTAATGACCTTTTCTGACCTGAGGTTAAAATTGCAGAAGGTCAGATGGGGAAATTGGAGAAGAAAATCTTAAAGATTATTGTCCATGTTCTTTTATTTGTTTCAGCGTTGCAAACTACACTCAACTCACCATGAGGTTTGTTTCAAATGCCATATCCCTTCTGGTTATGGGTCTCGACAGATTTATTTTCTTTATTATCAGGGAATTGACATGACGTCTTGGGAAGGATAGAAGATGGGTGCCAGTTCTACGGTTTCGAATTCAAAGCTGTCTTTATATCTTCAGAAAGGAGTCGATCATTACTCTCCACAGATTCCTTTTCTTTATTATCTGTGAATTGCCATACCTTCTAGGGAACGATATTAGAGTGGTTTACAGTTGCTTTATCCCCGATTTTGAATTCAGAGACATCTCTCTACCTCCTAAATTTGGCGATCACGGCTCTCCACGGGTCCATGTTCCTTATTATCTATGAATTGCCATACCATCTATGGAAACATATTACAGTCGCTTTCAGTTGCTTTATCTTTGTACCGTCGTAATTTTGTCGATCATGGCATCCCAAGTGCCCTTTTCTTTATTTTCTTTGAATTGCCATACCTTCTCAAATAAGTTATTAGAGTGTTTTACAGTTGCTTCATCCCCGGTTTTAAATTCAGAGACGTCTTTCTACCTCGTAAATTTGGCGATCATGGCTCTCCACGCGTCCTTTTCTTTATTTTCTGTGAATTGTCATACCTTCTAGGGAACGATATTAGAGTGGTTTGCAGTTGCTTCATCCCCGCTTTTGAATTCAAAGATGTCTTTCTATCCTCGTAACTTTGGTGATCATGGCTCTCCACGGATCCATATTCTTTATTGCCAGTGAATTACCATGCGATCTTGGGTAAGATATTAATAAAAATTTTGCAGTTACTTTTAAATTTTTTTTGAATTAAAAGCGTTCTTTTTGCGATTGTAATGTTGGCGATCACGACTCTCCAAGCGTCCTTTTCTTTATTTTCTGTGAAGTGCCATACCTTTGAGGGAACGATATTAGAAAGTTCTTAAATTCAGAGAGGTCTTCCTACGCTCGTAACATTGGCGATCATGACACTCCACGGGTCCATATTCTTTATTATCTGTGAATTGCCATACCTTACAGGGAAAGATATTACAGTGGTTTACAGTTGCTTTATCTTCGGTTTTAAATTCAGAGATGTCTCTGTATCCTCGTAACTTTGGCGATCATAGCACTCCACGTGTCCATATCCTTTATCATGTGCAAAATTTTATACATCCAGGGAAAAATATTAGATTGGCTTGCTGTTGCTTTATCCCTGGTTTTGAATTCAAAGATGTCTTTTTACCCTCGTAACGTTGGCGATCATGGCTCTCCACATGTCCATATTCTTTATTATCTGTGAATTGCCATACCTTCTAGGAAAAGATATTAGAGTGGTTTACACTTGCTTCATCCACTGTTTTGAATTCAAAGATGTCTTTCTATCCTCGTAACTTTGGCGATCAGGCTCTCCACGCGTCCATATTCTTTATTATCTGTGAATTTTCATACCTTCTTGGCAAAGATATTAGAGTAGATTTAGTTGCTTTATCCACACTTTTGAATTCAAAGATGTCTTTCTCCCTTCGGAACGTTGACTATCATGAATCTACAAGTTTCTCTTTTCTTTATTTTCTGTGAATTTCCATGCTTTCTTGGGTAATAAAGTGCTTTGCAGCTACCGTTTCCATGAATTTCTTTAATATCTGCGAATTGCTATGACTGACTGTGAAAATCCCCTCAATAATATGGAAAACTGACAAAATCACCTCTGTTATTAGAAAAAGAAATTAAATTTAAGGTCCTAGTTGAATGAATCATACGATGTCAAAATCTTCCATATAACAATAACATGTGTGTGGCACAATTGAGCGAGAGACCAACAAAACCACTTGTAACACTAAAGATGAACTGAAGGCAAGGATTATGCCGACATTTCCGAAGAGTTGCGGGAGATTCCAAAGTCGGCTGGAGGCCGTGGTTGAAGACAATGGCGATTTTATTGAATAAATTTTCTCTTTAATATTCCAAGATACTTTTGTATATTTTTGGTAAATATATTTGTTAATATGCGATGTCAGTTTTATTTCCATTTTTGCATCATTTAGATGACAATTTATACATCGCACATATATAATTATTATTAATAATAATAATAATAATAATAATTTAAGAATATCAAACACTTTAAATCTCATAGGTAAAATTTTCTTTATTTTATGAGAGCTCTAAGAAGTAGCTCTCAATCTTCAAGACTTAAAAAGTCACAAATGAAATGGAAAAATACTCTGGGTTAAAATCAAGATATATTGCTATCTTATTTAGAGAATGGGTGAAGACAGAGTGTGTTGACCTATTTTGTTATACTGACCTCAGATCTAACATTAGTATGTCATTTGAGGAAGGTGGAAGGGCATAAAGTGCAGTTAGTTCAGTAAGAATTGGAAATAATCCTGTCTGGTTCCGATGTCAATATATTTAATTCAACAAATCATTTGCAACTAATATTAAAAGAGAACATTTTTAAAGATTTCGAAATGACCGAAAAAAATCTCATAAGTTTTTTATATAATTAACCAAGAAATTTAAATTAAATTACCTAAGAGAATTGAATTAAATGATTATTAATTATATTCATTTGAGGTCAGTATATCAAAATAAAATACAATTTCTATACACTTAAATGACCCATTAAGTTGTCTGCAGATAAGAAATTTAAATTCCTCTGCCTAAGTCAAATATCAGAACGTATTGATGTAGTCACCTTTTTCCTTTTAAATATTCTTTAAACGTGTTTTAGACATAATTCTAAAAGCAGAACTTGCTTTCTAAATAAGATTCAAGCTCAGCGTTTTTTCTTGTGATTCACTTTTAATGCACATTCCCGTGTATCTATTCCGTAAAAAAAAAATCTGCGTCAAAAGAAGGATTGTTACCATTTTCTTGTCATTCGCAGACATTAAAAAAACAACATCCCTTCTGTCTATGGTAATTGGAATTATGGTCTGCCTGTTGATTTATTCGGTGTAGGGATTATTGCCTCCTGTTTGCCTTCAAAGAGAAACATGTTTTGCAGATTACGGCGTTAGAAATATTTCTTTTGATTTCCTTTTTTTTTTTTTGTAAATATTTCCTTTCTTTTTGTATGTTTTTAATATTGGGGTAGTAATGGTAATATGAATTATCTGCCTTCTTCAAAGATGTAATTCCTTGATTCCGATATGTATTTCAGTTAAATCCTACACCTCTTCAACCAGGAGTTAAAACAGGCCCCCAAAATTTGACGGATGGACAAACAATGAACAAAATGAATAAGAGTAGACGTAAAATAGGATATCTTTCAAATGTGTTGAACCATACTTACGGACGATAATGGGTATGTCCCCATTCACATAAATACAGTAGTAAATACTGTATGTTGGTCTGCAGTCGGAGATTTGTCTCCGGCTGTGATTGACAAACTCTCTGCCTCTGGGCAGAGAGGATCCCTTCATCACGAGCTATGTGGAAGGGCAGAGGAGTCTACCGACAACAGTTTTATAAAAAAACCCTAAAATTTTAGCCAATTACTAGTCAGATACCCCTGGATTAAATTCGACCTTGTGCAGCACCTGATCGCGTGGGGCGGTTTGTACATATCCTGCATTTAGAGACTCGTCTCCAGCTCTGCTGGGCAAACTCTCTGCTTCCGGGCAGAGAGGATCTACAGACGAGGCTATATCGAATAGAAGAATCTCGTCTCGGGAAATTGCTACCCGACCCCGTTATATACGGGGTCTACAGGGAATTTTTGGCCAAGCCTACGGCTCGGATACCTTACATTAAATTCGAACTTGTGTCACGTCTGACCGTGTGGGTGGTTGGCAGATATCCTGCAGTTGGAGATTCATTGTGGAATTCACTTCTTCTACTTCTGCTGGCGAATCTTGTATGTGTTGTTCTTGTCCTAAGTATTATCTTTTATTACCAACATTCGTGGGATTATTCTATTCATTATTCTCTCTCTTGATTGCAACGAAATGTCTATTAGAAATGTACAAAGATATATTGTTCAGAAATTAATAGTTATATTCTAGGGATGGTTTTACGTGTAAAAAAAAGAAGTAAATAGATATAAACGTGCAGATAGATAGATAGATAGATAGATAGATAGATAGATAGATAGATAACAAGAAGCATAGGTAGGTAGATAGATATTAAAAAGCATAGATAGGAAAATAGATAAATAGATATCAACAGTCATGACTAGATAGATAGATAGATAGATAGATAGATAGATAGATTTCCATATTGAGATAGATAAATAGATAGATAGAGAGATAGATAGATGGTTAGCCTGAGATAGTTAGATGACAAGGCTCAGATAGATAGATAGATAGATAGATAGATAGATAGATAGATAGATAGATAGATAGATAGATAGATAAACTGAACTTAACAGACTGAGATAGATAGATAGATAGATAGATAGATAGATAGATAGATAGATAGATAGATTGTGGAACATCCTACCGGCTCCATACTTTCCTGCCAACTTTAATCTCCAAGAATTTAAATGCAATATCAATTCTCTCTTCTCTTTCTATTCATTACTAATGTGTCTGTTCCTGATAACTCCACACCCTGTAACCCCCTTGCGTGCGAGCGGCTGTACTGCCTTGCTTGGGGTGATGCCAATCAAAAACAAAAAATAGATATAAGATACTATGGGTAAATTTTCGTCTAAATTACGCAAAAATGAAAATACCACTCACATCTCATTTTAACAGATATATTTAGCAAAGTTACATATAGATATAGAAAGAGTAATTTTATTCCGTAAAATCGCCATTGGCTTCAACGACGAGCACCCGAAGACTTCGGAATCTCCTGCATCGCTCTGAGCGGGCTCTTTGTTTAAGTTTATGATTGCTGCCATAATACTTACCTTCAGTTCATATTTGGTATTACAACGAGTTAAAAATAAAAACATAAAATAGATAGATATAAACATGCAGATAGAAACATAGATAGGTAGATAGATATTACGAAGCATAGATAGGTAAATAGATATATAGATATCAACACTCATGACTTGCTAACCTGATAGATAAATAGATAGATAGATTTGAAGAGACTGAAATAGATAGATAGATAGATAGATAATGGACAGATAGATAGATAGATAGATAGATAGATCTATAGATAGATAGATAGATAGATAATGAACAGAGATAGATAGATAATGAACATAGATATATATATAGATAGATATGAAGAAACTGAGATAGATAGATCTATAGATAGATAGATAGATAGATAGATAGATAGATAGATCTGAAGAGACTGAAATAGATAGATAGATAGATAGATAGATAATGAACAGACATAGATAGATAGATAGATAGATAGATAATGAACATAGATATATATTAGATAGATATTTTTTATGAAGAAAACTGAGATAGATAGATAGATAGATAGATAGATAGATAAGATAGATAATCTGAAGAGATATATAGATAGATAGATAGATAGATAGATAGATAATGAAATAGAGATAGATAGATAGATAGATAGATAGATAGATAGATAGATAGATAGATAGATCTGAAGAGACTGAGATAGATAGATAGATAGATAGATAGATAGATAGATCTGAAGAGACTGATATAGATAGATAGATAGATAGATAGATAGATAGATAGATAGATAGATGGCCGTAAAGTTGACTCTGTTTCTTTTTTATAAATACTTTCCTTGTAATTGTTTGGATGAGCTCTTTGCTATGGTACCTAGATTGTATGCATTTAAGCGCACTACTTGAGGCGGTGAGATCTCATCAGTTTACAGTTTAATATTAGATATATATATATATTCTATGCTATATACTTGATATTCCCATGTGTAAAGTGCTGCACAGACTGACGATAATCAAAGGGATTACAGTCCGCGGAGTTAGTTGGCCAAATTTAAGAGGTGATGGAGATGCAATTGTCTTTAGCTATGTCGAGTTTCAGCATGGTAAGAGTCCTTTGTTAGAGATAAAAAATTCAGCAGCCATTTAAAACCCATTTTATTACTATTACGCGGCACTTGATGTAGACCACTATAGTGAGTGTGATGCCCTCACCAACAAATTCGGGAGTTCTTTTCTTACCAGAACGATGAGAAAGAGTTTTCCATATCTTCGTAATGACACTTAGACATATCCAACCCTTTCCCAATCTTCTGCGTGCGTGGATTGGTGCAGAGCCCTGTTGCCAGACGTAAGGTCTTCCAGCGTTCAACAGCTTGACTCAGGGCACCATTAACTACCAAGTCACTTGATTCTGAGGCCTTGTGGGAAGATTAATGGAAACATAACCCCACCATCACTAGTGGTCACTCTAAACGCATTCGTAATCGCCATTAAACTCATCCAACTCTTTCTGTATCCTCTGCATTGTCCTTAGATTGACACCCAAACATTCCGAAATGGCGGAGTGAATTGCGTTCTTTTTCTCACTGACGGTTCCCAACTGACCCCACTATACTGTGCAGTCGACAAAATTAAAAACAAACAACACGCATGCGCGAAATTAAAAATAAAAAACGGCAAAAATTTGCCGATCTCACCCTGTATACAAAAAGGGTTACTGTCATTACTCTGTCTCTCCAAACTGTTCAATCCTATTTATTTATACACGAGTCTCCTCTGGGTGTTTCTGTCTCAGCTGTCATCCACCAAACAAATTTCTCTACACACATAAACTCAATTAATATTAACAAAATTAGAAAAGCCAATCTCAAAAAGTAGAACCCAGGTATAACATCTCCTGTACCAATATGAGGGGTCAACGTTCCAAATATCCAGAAGTGGAACTCCATCTTCTTGAGGCCAAATCCGACCTCATATTTTTATCTAAAACAGGTATCAATAGCTCAATCCCACTGCAGAAGCTTTCAATACCGGGATATTCGCACCTAAGAGCCAAATACGAACACCTAAATTGCCACGGCGACGCCTTCGATGAGTACATTAAGGACGTGTTTCCCTGTAGAAGAGAATCTGAACACGAGAACCCTGATATCCCGTATATCTGCCTCCTCATGGCCCTTATCCGCAGTGTCACATCTGTTTTTCGCTCTCTATCGTCTCCAAGACAATGGAACGTTAATATTCGACCAAATATCTAGAAGATTGATAATATCCCCACTGAATGTCCCTCAGCAAGCTTTCATATCTGTGGTGACTTCTGAGATAATACTTAGGTCAAGAACAACAAATACAAGATTCGCTAGCAGCGCGTAGAAGAAGTAGTCAACTATTCGAAGTGACTCAAAGGAATTCCACAATGAATCTCCAACTGCAAGATCTCCACCAACCGCCCCACGCGGTCGGACGAGGCACAAGTCCGAATTTAATGTGGGGTATCCGAGCCCGTGGGCTCGGCCAAAAATTACTCGCAGACCACGTATAAAACGGAGTCGGGTAGCTGTTTCCCGAGACGAGACTCTGCCCTTCGACATAGCCGCGTTTGGGGATCCGCTATGCCCGGAGGCAGAGAGTTTGACGAATCTCCAACTGCAGACCAACATATAGTATTTACTACTGTATTTATGTAAATAGGGACGTACCCATTATCTGTTTTTTTTTAATCTAATTTATTTTCTATTGTTATTGTTGTTAATAATATTACCTTCTTTAGGTGTATGCCTTTCTTTAAGCATTGTGGATGAACAAATGAGAATATTAGAGTTATTTGAAAGTACTTTCTTGTGTAGTTATTCATATCGTCCTTTTAAGGGAAGCAAGTAAGAGGAAGAGAGTTCCACAGATGGGAATTGCGCGATATGAAGCTACTGCAGTAGAAGATGCTGCAGTGAATTGGAACATATCGATTATCGTCCGTAGGTATGCTAGAACAAATGGTAGATCAGGGAATGCATTTAGTTTGGCATCGATTTGGACACTACTAGGGATTAGTCTGAGAGGATTCTTAATATACCCACTGAATGTCCCTTAGCTAGCTTTCATATCTGTGGTGACTTCAATATTCACCACAAAGAATGGTTAATTCACTCGAACAAAACCAATGAAGAAAGCAGATATTGCAGAGAATTCAGTACCTCCTGAGAACTAGCAAAGATCATTGAAGAACCCACCGGCCTTGCTAACGTGAAAGGACAACAGGCGAACCTCCTTGAAATATTCATTAGATTCTGTCCTGAAAAATTCTCCGCCAAAGTTTGTCCCCATAATCCCACCCCAGGCACATCAGACCAATCCCTACTAGGTGTCAAAATCGATGCCAAACCAAATGCATTTACCATTTGTTCTAGCATACCTACAGACGATAATCGATATGATGATTTACAATAAATAGATCTTTTTAAAACTGTATGTTGGTCTGCAGTTGGAGATTCGTCTTCAACTGTGCTGGTCAAACTCTCTGCCTCCGGGCAGAGGATCCCCAGACGAGGCCATGTCGAAGAGCAGAGTCTCGTCTCGAAAAAACAAGAAAATTTCTATGTTTTATACGTGGTCTGTGGAATTTTTGCCGAGCCTACGGGCTCGGATGCCCCAGATTAAATTCGGCTTTGTCTGACCGCGTGGTGGGGTTGGTAGATATCCTGCAGTTGGAGATTCGTCTCCAGCCGTGCTGGTCAAACTCTCTACCTCCGGGCATAGAAGATCCCCAGACGTGGCTATGTTGAATGGTAGAGTTAAATAAACGACTGCTTTGTTTAACTGCTGTAAACTGACTGAATAAATAACCACTTTGGTCACTGTATAAAGTGACATGATTACGTGGCCGTCTATGTGACCCACGTAACTATCTCGATCGAAGGGAAATAATCGCCTTTGTATCGTTACAGCTTAATGTTTATATTATATATAAGGACATGCCCTCGCATATTTTGGCGGTCAAACATGATCCAGAGTTTAGAAAATCTTCAGTGAATCGTAAAATAGAAATGCAGTAAAACTAAGGCATTATTTAAGAAAAAAAAGCCTTTTAATTGCTTTTATGTATAAAATATATTATTGACAATATTGTCTTAAAAACATTATTTTTCCATGAATAATGAATTTTTACAACAATTGTTTTCTTTTTTTTTCAATTTTAATTATAATAATTTATAAAGTTTTAAATCTTTTAAAGTTTTGTGTTAATTGTAACGGTCAAGTTTTATTTTATTAAATTATTTTTATTAAAATAATTAAAATATATATATTTATATAAATATATATATATATATATATATATATATATCGGTAAATGTCGTTAATACTGTTTATTATAAGCTGAGCATTTACTTAAATAGTTGTATCTATAAAAAGAACGTATAAACATAAAAAATGTCTTGATATATATAAATAATTTCAAATTTATTTCGTGGACCTGTAAAGGTGTCGATTTTTGTAAATACAGATGTCCAAACACGAAATTATCAGAAATTTAAGCGTTTACTATATTAAAAAAATAAATTTTATTCGCAATTTTCTTAATATTTCCTTAAAAATCTTCTTCATAAGTTAACCTAAAAGCCAAAATACCTAAAATTCAATAACATAACAAAATTGCTTATAATATTTTCTTCAACTCTTAATATTACTGTGTAGTTAAAGTAAAAAGAATATGTATATAAAAAAAAACGTTCAAGTTGTATTCGTCAAATAATTCTTACAGTTATGTCTCGCTGAGAAAAAATTCCCAAAAATATGTATATCGGAAAAGTTGTCAACACCTCATAAATCACCCACTTCCGTATTTTCCGCGATATTTTAACCTATTTTGAATCGGCTAAACGTCTTCAAATAAAGTATCAGAAATGTATTGTTTTATTAAAGATTTTTTTAATAAAGAAAATTAGGTTGATAGATGTGCGAACGCATTCCAGCCAATTTAAATTCAGTTTGAAATAGAGCAAAGTATTTCGAAATATTAAATTTAATCTATTAGCAGGGGATTAGAGCTGAAATAAAAGCTTCGAGAAGGGTTTTTCATTTATAAAATGCATTTTTTAAACCATAGCTATTTTAAAACGGTAGGCTTTTCTCTTTAGATAACCATATATATATATATATATATATATATATATATATATATATATATATATATATAGATATAGATAGATATGCATATAACCGATATATATATATATATATATATATATATATATATATATATATATATATATATGGGAGAGAGTCTGTGTGTGTGCATTTTTGCGGTCAAATCACGATGAACATAACAAAAATCGTTCGATCACCGAAGTTAAGCACTTAGATCGGGGACCGCTTCAAACACCTGGTACTGTAAGCCCTATGGGCTCGTGGCCGAGTGGTTAGGACGTTTCTGACCATAAGACCCCGGTTCGAATCTCATCATGGTCGAATTGTCAGGACGGCGACTTCGAGGTCGATCACGACGGGCGGCACCTTTCGAAATGCCTGAAAACTATACCACGGTTTGACCCAGCCCTTGTGAGTGAAATTGGTTAAACGGAACTCTTGTGGACCGTCGATAGCAGATAAAATTTTAAGACGAATCGTGGCCGAGAGCATGAGTATGGTGGCCTTGTTCAAATTGTTGATCAGGCGAGATAGCTACTCTCTCCCAGAAACCGTAACTAAAGGTCTGTTCAGCATAGTTGCAGTATGAACCACAGGTGGGATCTATATATATGTTGAATAAACACAAATGTACCTGAGCAAGCGTCTGCACATTAGAGATTACAGCCACTATAGTATACTGGTATCCTCGAATACGAGTGACCAGCTATTATATATATATATATATATATATATATATATATATATATGTGTGTGTGTGTGTGTGTGTGTATATTTGGCTGTGTATAATTATTTTTTATAAAATACTTTTATATATATATATACATATTTATATATATATATATTTGTGCATGTTTCCTGTTCAATAATTTTAAATCGTCGAAATTTTTAAATTGACTGACATCTCTTATTTCAAACATATATATATATATATATATATATATATATATTTATATTGTTTCTTTTAAAATATTCCATAATATAATATACATATATATAATATATAATATATATATATATATATATGTCCTTCTTTCCCCCATTAAAACGCCGCTAGTTTTATATGTTAATTATTGACATTATATTAACATTAAAACAGCATAATTGCATATTAAGATTTTTGTTTGTTTTTTTCCGTTAACGTTTTTTTAACATAAAATCAGATCTATATCCATATATTTGTTTATATATATATATATATATATATATATATATATATATATATATATATATATATATGTGTAATATATGTGTGTGTGTGTGTGTGTGTGTGTTGTCGTTTCTGTTTATACTTTATTTGGTAATTAAAATCAGATGAATATTGATAGTACCTAGACGTTTTTATTTAAAAATATATCGATTAATATATATTTATATATTTATAATTTCGATGTAAATATAAGTTCTATGCTAACAATTTCTTCTCTCCACTTAGTATTCTGAAATACCCTTAGATAAATCGCCATGCATTCCAGCCATCTTTAATCTGCAAAAAATTAAATGCAATGGTTTATACTGTCCTCCTGATTAACATTCGACTTCCTGTTAATTAATTTGCTTTGTTCCTAAAATTTTTATAACCTATAACCTCCTGTTTCTTAAATATACTACCTTAATGGGATGATACCGATTTTTTTTGTATAAAGTCTCGAATCTCCTCCATATATATATATATATATATATATATATATATATATATATATATATACCTATATATATATATATATATATATATATATATATATATATATATATATATATTTTATATATATATATTTTGATATTGAATGAATATCCGAATTCTTTGAACTGAAAATATGGAAAGGACATAAAAAAATTTAAGAATTTTAAATAAAAAAATGAAATATATTCAGATAAATAGAACGTAACAGAATTTTTTTTATATAAAAAAAATATTACAAAAATATACTGTCCAGATGAGATGTATTTTTTTAAAAATGAATATATATATATATATATATATATATATATATATATATATATATATATATATATATATATATATATATATATATTGAATTTTATATGTATATTTAAATATTTGGAGCTTTTTTTTTTCATTATGTTTGTTTCAGCTGAAGCAATAACCCAGTGCTGAGCGTTATTTGAAAATCAATCATTCCTGTGATTCTTTCAATATATTATATTTAATTAAATTGATTTTTTTAAACTATAAATCCATTTAACGCGTAATAAGTCCCACTGACCGTTGGAAAAAAATTTCAGAATAGTCCCATTTTTGATTAAATCCTATCTTTTATAAAAAACTAAAAGATATTTGATAGTAGTTTGATCTTTTCCCGCCTTTTTTTTTTATTTTTTTTTTTTACATTGAATCTGTGATCTTAATGTATTTGAAAACGGCATTATTCTATCTCTTATCTCTCTCTTTCTCTCTATTCTCTTTTTTTTATATTTTTTTTTTATTTTCATTTTTATATTTCTTTCTTTTTTCTTCTCTCTTTCTTCAATAAATTTGAATATTTTTATTTTCTTCATTTTAAAATTTGTGTAACATATTTTTTATTTTTCTATCTTTTTTTTTTTTTTTTTTTTTTTTATTTCATATTATTTATTTTATCTTTTATTTTTTATGCTTTTTTATTTCTTTTTTTTTAAATCTTTTTTTTTTATTTATTTTCATTTTTTTTTAAATATTCATTTGTTTCAAATTAATATAATCAAAAATATTCCATCATTATTTTTTTATTTTTCTTTCCATTCTTTCTCATCAATAATTTCATGTCTTTTAATTTCAAAAATTTTTTTTTTTTTTTTTCTTTTTTTTTCTTTATATTATTTATTT
This sequence comes from Acanthosepion pharaonis, assembly GCA_903632075.3. NCBI lineage: Eukaryota > Metazoa > Mollusca > Cephalopoda > Sepiida > Sepiidae > Acanthosepion > Acanthosepion pharaonis. The sequence goes on along the minus strand of CAHIKZ030002688.1, from coordinate 233,892 downwards.
ATCTTTATTTTATTTATTTATTTAAATATTTTTATTTATTTAATTTTCTTTTTGTTCTTTTTTTCTTTCCTTCCTTTTTTTCCTTTTTTTTTTCTTTTTTTTTTTTTATAAAGATTTAAATCAATATTTCTTTTTTTTTTTTTTTTATCATTTTTTTATATCATTTTTTTTTTAATTTAAATCTTTTTTTAAATAATAATCTTTTTTTTTCATTTTTTTTTTTTTTTTTTTTTTTGTTTTTTTGATTTTTAATTTCCATAAGAATTTATTTCTCAAATTCAATATAAATTTTTTTTTTTTTTTTAATTTTTCCCAATATTTTTTGCTTTCTTTAACTTATCTTTATTTAAATTTTTTTTTTAAAATATTATTTATTATAAAAAATTCTTCAGGTTTTTTTTTTCTTTAATTCAAAATTTTTTCTTTCTTTTTTTTTTTGTTTTTTTTATGTTTCTTTTTCTTTCTTCCTTTATTTCACTTTCTTATTCTAAATTTAAATATTTTTTTATATATTCTTTATTCTATTTTTCTTTTCTTGATTGTCTATTTTTCTTTCTTTCTTTCTGATTCTTCTTTTTATTTCTTTTTTTTTAAATTTAAGGAAATTAAAATTTAATCTTATTTTTTCATACTTTCCAAACATCCTTTTTTCTTTCTTTTTTTCTTTTTTTTCATTTATTAATTATATCCCAATCTTTTTCATTTTTTTCTGCCTTCTTATTCTTTATTCATTTTGTTTCTTTTTTTCATTTTTTTGATTTTATTTTTGTAATCTTTAAGTTCTAATCCTTTTTTTTTCTTTTTTCGTTTATTTTTTCTAGAAAAATATCCATGTCTTTCATTCTTTTTTTCAAATTTTTTTCAAAAAAGAAGGAATTAAAAAAATGAAAAGTTACCACAATATTTAATTTTTTCAATAAATTTTTTTTTTTGAAATTTTCTCAAAAAAAAATAAAATGATTGATATAGTTTTTTTTTATTTTTTTTTTTTATTTTGGCTCCAAATTTTGTTTTAATTTTTTTTTTTTGAGTTGAAAATCCATTGACAGGATTATTAAGAAACGCCATTGTCCTATCTATCTATATATTGAAAATTTTAAAATTCAAATAAAATTTTTTTGGTTGTCGTTGAAGAAAAGATTGATCTCTTATTTTTTTTTCTATTTTTTTTTTTTTTTTTTTTTTTAATATCTATTTATAAATTTATTTTTTATTTCTCGTTAGAAGATAAAAGCATAAAAATTTTTGAATTTTTAAAATATTTCTCCTTCATATGTCCTGTTTTTTTATTTTTTTAAAATTTATCTTTTTTTTTTTTAAATTTTTATAAATTTTAAAATATTTCAAATTTAATAATAATATTTTTTTTAAATTTTAGGATTGTCTTTAAAATATCTATATTGTTATAATATATATTAGACCTTTAAATTTTATCCAATAAGATTTATTTTAGTACATTTTTTGTTGTCAATTTGAAATTTCTATGAATGAAGTTTTCCAAATTTAATTATATATTTTTTATATTCTTTGAAAATTTCCTGTTTATTATATCCATAAATCTTTGCCTTTTATACATTGTTATCATTTGAATTAACTTTCATTGACATTGTGAAACATTTTAATGTTAAAAAACTCAAATAAAAAAAAGACAATGAATTATTAAAAAATATGAGTTCAAATTTTGTATTTTGAAAAAGAAAAATAAAAGAATAAATAAAATATATCTAGTATATTCAATAATTTATATTAAGAATTTCTGTTATATGGCATTTTTTTTTATTTATATGTTAAAATAAAAATGTAAAATAAATGAAATATTTTTTTTTTTTAATCTTCTTAAATTTTAAAAATTTTTTTAATTCATCATTCTTTGGTTTGATGTCAAATTTTTTATTTTTTCAAAGAAACTAAGGTAAATTTTTTTTTTTTTCTTATTTTTTTTTTGAACAAAGTAAACGAAAATGTTAAAATTCTCCAATTTAAAAATCATTCCAAAATTCAAACCTTTTATAATCCTTGTTTTCTTTTTTTATGTATAATTAAAATTCTGAATAAAACTTATTGTATTACTAAAAAAAAAAAAATCAAGAAGTTATATTTAAAAAAAATTTCTAATTTAAACAAATTTAATTTTAAACACCAATAACTGGTTGAAAAAAAATTGTTAAAGCTTAGAAATTTGATGTCGATTGAAATTTATTGAATAAATAAATCTGATATTTGTAAAGTAAATAAAATTATCTGAAAAAAAGTTTTTAAATTTTTTAATATTTTTAAATTTTAATTTTATTGAAAATTAAACATATTTTTATTAATTTTCATTTTTAAAAAATTAATAAATACAATATGGTCAATGTATATAAAATTCTTAAATTTGAAATTGTTTTTATATGAATGCAGATTTTATATAATATTTTTTATCGTGAAAATATTTTATTTTTTTTATTTGAAACAATCTTTTCATTTGAAAAAATAAAACAAAAAATTTTAAATTAAAACGTTAAAAATTTTTGAAAACAAATTTATGAAAATAATTTGAATTCTTGAATTTCCATTTCACATTTTTTATAAATTTTGTTTCACAATGAGATTTTATAAAGGGATTTTAATTTTTTTATTTAATATTAATTTATAAAAATTATCTTCTTTTTATTCATTTTTTTTAATTTTTTTTTTTTTTTTTCTTTAAAAAACAAATATTAAATTAATTAAAATTTATTTTTAATTTCATTTAATCCTTTTTTTAGAAATTTGTTTTTATTATTTTTTTTTTAAAAAATTTTTTTCTTCTTTTTTTTTTTCTTCTTTTATTTTTCACTTCTTTTATTTGTTGAATTTTTTCTTCTTCTTTACCGTTTTTAAAACATTTTTTTTTTTTTTTTTTTTTTTTTTTTTATCTTTTAAACATTATTTTACATTCTTTTTTTCTTCTTCTTTTTCTTTATCTTTTGTAATTCTTTTATTTTGAATTTCCTTTTTAAACTTCTTTTTTTCAATTCCTTCTTAAGATTTTGTTAATTCAATTATATCTTATTCTTTTTTAAATTTATTTTTATCTAATTCACATTCTTTTGATTTTTTCAGAAGGTCCTTCCTTCCTTTTCTTTTTTTTTCCTTCTTTCCTTTTTTTTCCTTCAAAAAATTTAAACTATTTTAAATGTCATTTTTTTTTTTCATTTTTTTCTTTTGTTTTGATATTTCAAATGAAACTTTTCATATTTTTTTATTTTTTATTTTTTAATTATTATTATTATTATTATTATTATTATTATTATTATTATTTTATTTTCTTTGATTTCTGGCGTTTACACATTTCTTTCCGGGTCCCGCCCAGGGACCTAAGTTTAGAAATGGCATCATGACACTTTCCACTGACAAAAAAAAAAAAAAAAAAATATGATAGATAAAGCCCTTCGTAAAGTGTGGGCTGTACTTGTCAGAACAATTTTTTTGTATCTCTTTGAGGCTTGGACTTCCAGGAATCCATTCAATTAGTCTACTGCAATCTTTTCCAACCAGTCCTAGGGCTCCAACTACAACAGGGATTGTTGATGTTCCCATATGCCACATTTTTCGAGATTTCTATTTCAAGGTCCTTGTATTTTGACAGCTTTTTGAATATCTTCAAAGATACATTGCAGTCAGCAGGGACTGCCATATCAATAAGGAGGCACCGTTTTTTTGTTGTGGTCTTTAATAACAATATCTGGGCGGTTGGCTTTGATTGTTCTGTCAGTGTGTATTGTGTAGTCCCATAGAATTGTAACAGGTCCTATCTCCGTAACCGGGTCTGGGTGGTGTTCATACCAGTTTCTTTCAGTTTCCTTCCCGTAGAAGTTGCAGATTTTCAAGTGCAGATATTGGCCGACTCTGTCATGCCGGATTTCATATTCAGTGGGTGCCAATATCCTGCAACCTGATACAAGATGATCAATCGTTTCTGGATATTTATCACAGAATCTGCATTTTGGGCTGACACAATATTTTAGTATATGTGCTTGATAATTCCTAGTTAGCAAGCATTGGTCCTGCGCAGCAAGGATAAAACCTTCAGTTTCAGCTTTCAACCCTGCACTATGTAGCCACAGATGGGTACGGGTTTTGTCTACGTCAGCTTGTTTGGTACGGGCAGAATATTGGCCATGAAGCGGTTTATCTTGCCATCGCTTCTGTATCTGGTCGGTTGCATTTGTCTTTGCTGTCTTTTTTAGTATTTTGCAGTTTCAGCCGGTGTATTGTGCTGTAGTTGCATCTCTACGCCCATTTGAAACTCCATTTTGAATTTGTTGGCTTCTTTTTATTACGGAGTAAAGACGCTTTACTACTTTCATGTTCCTTGACGCATACCATCATCCAGTCTTCTGTAGTTTCCAAATATCTTTGGAGGCCAATTGTTGTAGTTTTGTAGGACAGTTCTAGTTGAACTAATCCTCTGCCTCCTTCGGATCTGGGCACATACAGACGATCAACATCAGCTTTGGGATGATGCATGCGATAGCAAGTGAGAAGCTTTCTCGTTTTGGCGTCCATTCGCTTAATTTCAGCTATGGTCCAGTTAAGGACATTAAAGCTCTATTGCACCACAGGGACAGCCAATGTGTTTATGGCTGATATTCTGTTTTTTTTTAGTTTAGCTCAGTATTTAGTACCAGACGTACACGCCTGTAGTATTCTTTTCTTATTTTTCCTTCATTTGGGGGTGTTGTATGCCATCTCCTTCGCTAATTCCTAGGTTTCAAATAAAGCTTCATCATGCTCCAGTTTTTAATTTTGTGACAAATTAAATTATTATTATTTCTGTAATTATTTTAAATGTTACTTTTTACATTTATTAAATTTATTTTTATTATTATTATTATTATTTTTTTATTATTGTTTAAAATTATTAATCAACTATTATTATTATTTTTATTTTTATTTTCATTTTATTTTTTCATGTTTTATTATTGAATGAATTTTTTTTTAAATTTTTTCAATTTTATTATTTAGTTCATTATTTTTTTTTTCTTTTTTTTGTTTTAAGGGTTTTTTTTGATCATTTTTGTAAGTAACATTTTTTTATATCGATAAAATCTTCATAAATTTTTTTTTTTAAATGCTTTTTGTATATTTATTTTTTTATAAAATTCATCCTTCTTTTAAATATCAAATCCCTTTTGGAAACATTTTATAAAAATCCAATCAATCCAAAACCGCCAACTGGAATTATTGATGTCCTTTCAAATGCCCTAACATTTCTGAGATATCCAAATCAAAACCCTTTTATTTTGATAATTTTCATTTTATTTTATTTTTTTTTTTTGATTCCTTCAAAATATACATTTGTCCTGCAAGGGACAACCTTGTCAAAAGAAAACACATTCTATTTTTCGTGGTCAATTGATCAAAGTATTTCTGCGCGAGATAGATTTGATTTTTTGTCTATTTTCAAATATTTTAACGTCCCATAAAATTGTAAAAATTCTATTTTGATTCTTCTTCTTTTTTCTTCTTCTTCTTCTTTTTATTATTATTTTATTATTATTAATTATTATTATTTATTGTAGTTTCTAAATGAAGGCTAACAGAATTCTTTGCCGAACAAATTTTCGTAACTTTTGCCTTTTAATCATAAAATTTCCAATTTTAACATATTATATTTGTTTTCATTTAATATCAACATTCAATTTATTATTTAATGCAAATAAAATTTTTAATGTTAAGATTTTTTTTGTTTTTTAACATAATATTTTTTTATTTAAAAAGATTATTATTGATTTTTTGTATGACCTTCAAAGATTTTCATTTCATTGAATTTTTTTTCTTTTTTTTTATTTTTTTTTGTTTGTTTTATTAAACAACATCTCAATGGGTTTGATATTTTTTTATTTTATTTTGCTGCCTTTTTATTTTATAATATAACATCTTTTCCCATATAAAAGATTCGAAAATATTTATTTATTTTAATATGTTCATTTGTTTGAAAATTTTCGAAAAAATATATTGTTTGACGTTTTTTAAATTGGCATTTTTTTCCTTTTATTCCCCAATTTTTTTTTGAAGATTTTATTACCATTTTTTTAATTTAACAAATATTTTTTTTTTTTTTAATATTTACATAATTTTAAAGCAATTTCAGTTTTATTAATTAAAAAATTAAAATCATTAGTTTTGGTTAATTTGATATTTACGGCATATTTAAATTCTCAAAAAATAAATATTTTTTTTTTTGAATTTTTATTGAAAAAATATTTTTATATTTGAAACATTTTTATTTTGGTTTTAATTCAAGTTTTTGACCTTTTACATTAATGTTCATCTTTAATCAAGAAACTGATTTAAAATTTTGAAAAAATTTAAAATTTTTTTTATTCCAATAAAATTCATTCAATGATTTGGAATGAAATTTAACTGTTGGTAATAAAACATATAAAATGTTTTAAAATTTTTTTTTCATTTTTTTTAATATTTTTTTTTTTTTCCAAACATAATTTGTTAAATATTTTTTGTCAAAAATATATTGCTAACATTTTTTTTGAAAATTATGTACTTCTTTTTTCAAAAATAAAAAAAAAATTTATGATAATTAAAAATTAAAATTTATACTTATATTTTAAAAAATTTACCCTTTTTCTTTTTAACTATTTGTCCATATATTAAATCCTGACAGGTTTAGAACCCCAGGTCTGGGAATTTTCAAATAAGAGGTTACTAAAAATGCTCCTCAAAATTCTTCTGATCAAAAATTTATTTTTTTTAAGATTAACCAGGATGCGAATGTAGTTTATCGTTTTACCCAGGACGTGGATACTGTCCATCGTCTTACCCAGGACGCGGATGTAGCTTATCTTCATACCCAAGATGGTAATAGATTGGTTGTATAAACATATGTTGTAAATTCTAGCTGAAGCACACTAATACAATAAAAGGAAAAAAAAAACTTTATCCATTAAAAATAGCCACAATATATTTCCTGTCTGTCTTTTTTTTTTTATTTTTAATTTTTAGCTCTACCAACCATTTATACATGTTCGATAGGTGATATTCAAAGTTTCTTCATTTTTTTTTTTAAATGCAAAATGTCCTTTTAATTTGAATTTCCCATGCCCTCTTTCCTTATTGTCTGCTCTAGAAATCTCAAATATTTCTTTTTTTTTATTTCAATTTATAATTGTCTAATTTTTCCGTTTCGTTTTTTTTTTTGCCTTAAAAATTCAAATTATGTTTAGAAACAATGAGTATTCTCAGCATCCTTCTTTTAAAAGATTCATAAATGGTATATTACCATTATTTTGCTTAAGATATCTATTATTTCTTTTTATTTTTTTTGAATTCAGTTGAATGCTAATTTCTTTGATGATTTTCCTGGGATTCATTTTTCTTTAATTCTTTCAAAATTCGTTCTTATTATCTGTTTTACCGTAAACTTTATTGCCCTTTTTCTTCCACTTTTCTTATTGGCCAGAAAAATAACTTAATCAAAAAATTTGGTTCTCAGTCTATTTATTCTTACAGAGCGGCCTCATGGACCCGGCCCCACCAGTTTTTCTATTAACCTATATAATCTCCGGACAGCGCACGCACGCCCGTCCGTCCACCCATCGAAAACCGCAAATTTCCTTTTCATAAAAAACTTCTCCTAAAGCCATTTAATAATCCGGTTTTATATTTTCAAATTTTTTTTTTATCCTCATTTTAACAAAGACGACATTGCTGGAGTAGATTTTTGGCAGAGATCGACACTGGCGGGCGACAGACAAGAATCGCCTTATGCAAACTTTTTTCTTTCTAGGGATCGTTTTATTTCATTGCATTTTGGTTTGTAAAAGAACTGGCAAGATGGATGGTAATTTGCGCCGCTTCAGCATTTTTTTTTTTTTTTTCATTTATTTTTTTTTAATTTTTTTTTTTCTTCTGATTTCGTTTGGCGTGATGTTCATATAGTTCGTTTATCATATCTACTATGTTTTTTTTACTTTATAAGTAATTTCTGCTTAGATTTATTTTATAATCTGATTTTTTTCTTTCTTTTTTTTTTTTCATTTTAGATATTTCTCCTTTTATTAAAATTCTCTTTTCTCTCACTTTCATCATTATTAATCTTTTCTTTCATTTTTTCTTTTTTATTTCTTTCTTTCTTTTAACGGAGATGTTTTTTTCGATCTTTTTTTTAACTCCATTCAGCTTTTATTCCTCTTTGTCTCTATCCCCTTTTTTCTCAAATTCTTTTTGATCTTTCTTTGGATTTTCTTTCTTTTCTTTCTTTAAACAAAGATATTTTTTTTTCGACATTTTTCTCTCTTTTTATTCACCTTTTTATTCCTCTTTGTTATCTATCTCTTAAATCTTTCAGCAAGTCTTTATTCCTCTTTGTCTCTTTTTAATTTCAAAGATATTTCTTTCAACATTTTTCATTTTCTTTCTTTCTTTCTTTCTTTCATTTTTCTTTCAACTTATCATGCTTTTCCGCTTCCTTGATTCGCATTTACTGGTTTTAACAAGGATTTTGTAAAATCCTCTCTTTTTTTTTCTTTAAAAGAACGCGCATGGATCAATTATAAGAAATTCACTATTGGGGGGATAAAAAAATTGAACATAAACAAGCCTGTACTCGGGTTAGTTTCGCCTAACACCAAAATCTACTACAAAACCAAACTTTTAACCTAAAAACTTCGGTCATATTCTTCAATAGAACTTTAAGTTGATACTTCCATATGAATAAGTAGAATGGCAGCGAACCAGTTCAGAAATATCTAAGCTGTCAGCTGTATAAAACTTTCTGAAATTGCTGGTTAAAAATGGTTTCGCGCGAGGGAATAGTATGAATTTTTACCGGTGACCATCCGTCGAACATCTTCGACTGGCGTTACAGAATCACAAAAATTAACAGAAACTTTATCAGCTGAGGACTTT